>PVJO010023217.1:0-26490 GCA_004026905.1 Hystrix cristata | reverse complement strand
CCTGCTCTTGGTGTTTCTTTGCCCATCATAAAGCCTGCTCTTCTGTTGCATGCAGGTACGACAGGCAGTGACTTCTGTAGTAGGGGGCTGGTTGCTGGCTCTGCGGGACCGATACTCATTCTTCCACAAGCTCATCCCTTTGTTGCTGAGCAGCTTCAATGATGAGATACCTGAAATCAGGTGAGTAGCTCTGCAGTGATTGGACCTTGTCTTCATGGGCCTGGAGTCCTTCCTGTGGCAGTGGAGGACGCCCTTGTCTTCTGGTTCATCAGAACTAGTTTTTCAGGTTGTCATAGACAGCAATGGTGGTTTCTCCTTGCTTCAGAATCTTGTGTCCACATTTCTGCATCTGAGATCCTGTGGCATGCAGATGGTCTGTGACTTTTAAGATATTATTGAATCTTTTTTTTTTTTTTTTTTAATGGTAGTACTGAGTGTTGAACCTGGGGCCTTTATACTGAGCTACATGCCCAGCCCTTTTTTATTTTTTATTTTGAGGTAGTGTCTTATTAATTGTCTAAGTTTCCCAGGCTGGGCTTGAACTTACAGTCCTCTTTCCTCTGCCTCTCAGAGCATTGGGATTACAGGTGTGCACTACCACACCTGGTCTGTTACATCTTTATTTTGTTTGGGTCCCTGGATAGAAATCACCCACCTGTTAGTACTGTCAGGATGAGGTCAAAAGCCCATCAGAACTTAGGGGCTGGGAGAGCATCGTGCTCTCACAGTTTGATTCCTGCTAACTGGACCCCACTCCTTGGCGTAACCAGCCGGCCCACAGGCCCAGGGCCCCACCTCGGTGCAGCCAGACTTATGCTCTGCTTGCTGTACACAGGCAGTTGGCCACCAGCCTCTGGGAGAAGGTGGGACTGCAGTGGCAAGAGGAGAACGAGGCAGACCTGAAGGACAAGCTGGACTTCGCCTTGCCACCTCCACCCCACTACCCGCCACAAGGTGAGCACAGGTGGACAGGAAAGGGCGGGACAAGAGCGAGCAGAGAGTTCCTGGGCCAGAGTGATATTCCCCCAGGGGTCTGAAGGCCCCAGGAGTTGGAGGGAGATTCCTTCTGTTGGGCTGCATCTTCTGTGACATCCCAGGCCGAAGTCACGCACATATCCTGAGCAGGTGACAGGCCAGTGTCCCCCGCTTCACCCAGAGCCTTTCCCGTGCTCCATGCTACCTCTCTTTCTTCTGGACCAGCTTTATTTTAAAGAGATGTGTGGCCTTCTGAAGCATCCTGATGCTCCACTAGGAGATGTCCACCCATCACCTGTGGCACTTGCTGGGGGACACATCCAGCTGGGTCCCCAGCAGCTCCACGACTACACTGTGGGGTGGGAAGGTTGTGTCCCTTTACCAAGAAAAGGCTAGACTGGGCGGTCACAAGTGAGATAAAGGCTGTCCCTCCATGCATTTTCCAGAGCTTAGCACATTTTCCTCTTGTTCAACCTGCCTGCCCTGCCCTGGTCCAGCCCAGATCTGTGCGTACGTTCATGCCTGTGTGGTACGCTTGGTGGGTCTGCCGTGAGCCTGTGAAGAAGGCTTGCCACCCCCACCTACCCCTACCCACCGTGCTTCTCTGCCCAGTGGCCACTGCACTTCAAGGCATGTGGCTTCATCTCCCTTGGAAACCCCTTCCCTCTCAAGCAGGTGTCTTGAAGTTGAGTAAAGCTACACTGATGCTGAGAAGGATGAAAAGGGGGTCAGAATACAACCTAGGTCCGGCAGACCCAGAGAGAGGCTGTGTCGCCCCATCACCCCTGCGGGTCTGGGAGCAGGAAAGGTGTTGCAGGCTGTTTCCCATGTTCTGTATGGAGGTGATGCTACATTTGGGGCCACAAAGGTCCTGCTCCCCTCGTCAGCCTGAGAGTCGCAGGCCACCATTCCCTGCACCCTGGCAGCTTTGCCCCTACACCTTGAAGCTGGTATAAGAGGAAGCACTCAGAGATTGGAAAGAGTGCAAAAATTAGTTGACAGCAAAATCTATTCTAACTTAACAAAAACTCAGAACATACCACCGTTTTTAAAACATAGAATTTAGACATAAGGGTTGCTTATGAATTCAGTGTTAAATGCGGCTATGCATTCAGGATGGCAGGATGGAAGGGTTTCTCTTCCTCTTCTCTTGGTGCTTTTTGCCTTTAGCTACCTGTGTTTCTTTTGCACTGTCGAGCCTGGAAGCTCACCTCTGAGTCATTTTCTCATGGTTCCAAGGATCAAAACCAGAGCCTCATGTGTGCTGTGCAAATACCCTACCCCTGAGGTACATCCACAGCACTTTTAATTTTATTTTTTGGTTTTTTTTTTTGGTTTTTTTTTTTTTTGTACCGGGAATCGAACTCAGGGCCTCATGCTTGCGAGGCAAACACTCTAACCACTGAGCTAAATCCCCAGCCCCTTTAATTTTATTTTTGAGACAGGATCTCACTAAGTTACCCATGGCGGCCTCTAACTTGGGATCCTCCTGCCTCAGCCTCCCAAGTAGTAGAGCATATAGGTGTGTGCCATGGCAGGCTCCTGACTTGCCTCTGGGGTTTTTATGAAAGATCTCAGCTGGGTTGTGGTCATCAAGGTTCTTTATCTACCTAACTGATTTTGCATAGAAACTGAGATGTATAAAGCCATCCCCCTGCTCACTAGGGTTTGCCTCACACATGCACAGAAAGTCCACTTGTCAGTGGGGTGCAAGGCTGGCCTTGTGACACAGGGACATTTCCATCCTTGATAGTAACATCAGGCTATTGTTAAGATCCCCCTGCAGAGAGGGAGGAAGGCATTGAGAAGGATGGCTGTTTTTGGAAGGTTCCACCCTTGGAGTGATATAAACAACGAGGAGACAGAAGAAGGTGTGTGTGTGCACACACATACTTTTGCTCTGTGCACTGAGAGCCTCTCCAGCACAGGTCCCTGAGGAGGGGCTGCATCCGTGCTCTTCTGGGACTTCCTGATTTAGGAGTAGGCTGAGGATGTGGGGTGTTTGCAACTGGTCTGGTTGGTCATACATTCTGAGGCTTGCAGAGTGTAGTTATGCTCAGAATTTTTGTTTCAACTACAACAGTATAAGTTTAGAATTGAATTACAGTAACATTAGTGACACAAGCCCTGGATTTCCCTCCAGGACTTTTTTTTAGCACTTTTCCCTAAAATTACTTTTTTCAGTGTATATATTTGAGTATAAATACAACTTTTTAGATTTTTTTTTTTTTTTGCAATATTTCTAGTATCAGGGTGGGTCAGTCTCCTCTTCAGACCCTCACGTCGTCCTCCCTCCCCAACCTAAGTCCCAGGCCTGACTGCTGCCTGCCTCCAGCTCCTGTGATGACCCTGCCCTGGGTGGCCATACTCTGGCCACCCCTCAACCATGATATAGTTTACGCCCTGAAAATGCACCCTTTAGAGCTGTGGCCCCGTGAACTTTGGCCACCGTCACTCTGTAACGCAGAAGGGCTCCGTCACCTGGATTGTATCAGGCACCCTGGCAGCAACTGCTGGGTGTTCGCTCCCCTGGGGATGAAATGGTGCCCTCTGCAGCCCAGTACTTCTGCCCCTCCCACTCAGCACACCACTGCTCCATGTGAGTAGTTCTGTTCCGTGGACCGCAGCTGGGCAGTCTCTGGTCCTGGGTGATTACACACACACCCAGCAGAGACCCTTGCCTATAGGGTCAGTGTGGATGTGTTTCCATCCTCAGAGAAATGCTCAAGAGTAGTGTTGTGACCAGCCAAGAAGTGAACCTGGCTACACCGCTCGTCCGCTGTCTGTGACATCTTGAGTTCTCACCAGCTCAGACGGGTGTCCAGCTGCCCAGCGTTCAGTAGCACTTGGCATCCTTGGCGCTCAGCGTCCTGTTATTTTATAGCATCTCTGTGTATATTCTTTGGTTGGTTGTTCGGATCTCTTGCTCTTTTATTGAACTGGGGTTCTCATTTTCTTATTACAGCATTTTCAGAATTCTTTATTTATTCCGGGTATGATCTTTGTCATGTCCGTATTCTGCGGTCTTTTCTGGGAGGGCTGCCCTTGCACTTCCCCATTTCCACCTGAGCTAGGGGCCCATGTGGGTCTGTGTGGATGTGGTGCCAGGAGGCACCTCCACCTTCTCACCTTACCTGACAGCAGCCTGGCCTCACGTTGCCCGTGCCACCTGCCACTGCAGACGATAGTCATGTCTCCCCCCACCCCATTCCCAGCCTGGGGCCACGCAGGTCACAGACAGCTCAGGTAGACACTAGAGTGCTATGTTTTCTTTCTGCATGAGTGGACAGTTCGATAGGTGGAATTGAGCCGGAGAGTGAACAAACCACAGTTAATGACAAATCAGTCACACCTGGGACACATCGTGCTGGGTGACTATGAAGATTGCACTAGAGGCAGGGTCAGAGTCAGGGGTTTAGGCAGGCACATCCACCCCACCTTTCCTAAGAAATAAAAGTAGAGGCGTTGGGAATTCAGCTCAGTTAGAGTGCTTGCCTAGCAAGCAAAAGGCCCTGAGTTCAAAACCCTGGGCACCCCCCCCCCAAAAAGAAATAAGGTAGAAATACAACCTGCACCACACTGTTTACTTGCCAGCTTTGGAAACACACCTCAGCTTCCTGTTGCAATACCATGATAAATCTCCACTGTAGAACCACTTGGAGCGTGGGACAGACTGGAGGGGCACCACCTGTCTCTTCACATTGCTGTTGACCTGAGCCAAGTGCTCGTCTGTAGACGCACAAGTCCGTGCTTGTCACACCTCTGAGGATCACACTGTATATCTCCACAGAGGGTTTTTGGTGACACCAGATTCCGGAGGCATTTCTCCTTTGAAATGATCCTTCTGTCAAGATTGTTTTCCCACCATGCTTGAGTGCCGAGAAAAGCATCTCTTCAGAGTGCTGAATGGCCTCCAGACCTTTTAACACAGGATAGAGGTTGCTTTTCAGAAACCTGTTCTGGAAATCAGTAGAGCCCCCTTGAGTCAGGATCATTGTCATGTAGAGTGCTCTCTACACAATGCCCTTCTGTGTTTTTGTACCTGCTGTGCTTTGCGTATGTTTCATCTGCGTGTTTGGAGAGACGGTGCTTGAATAGAAGTTGTCAGAAATGTCACGCATGCAGAGAAGAAAAGGAGAAACAGGCTGGAAAACTGGTTTGCATGGTATGGAGCCAGCAGGTCCCCTGCATGGAGCAGCTTTGGTTAGAGAAGAAAGCATTTCCCAGGCAGGACAGGAGGCCCCTTCTAGAGGGCAGGTAGGTGTACATCAGCACACACACTCCATGCAGACAAGGAGCAAAGAAGGCCTGAGTGGTTAGCTGACTTGTAGGGCCATTTTCCTGGAGCACAGATGCTGTGTGCCTCATCCCACCACCTTCCCTTTCTCTCTCTCTCTCTCTCTCTCTCTCTCTCTCTGAAATGGGGTTTCACTCTGGCCCAGGCCGGCCTGGGACTTGCAATCCTGCTGCCTCAAGTAGATCCTCCTCCTTTCCAGGAAGCTGGGATGACAGGCATGTGCCACCATGCCCTGCTGATACTTCTGCTTTCACAAAGAGCCAACACTTTGTTGCAGAGACCAGTGAACTTTCTGTGCATTTGTGATGGCCTTTAAATATGTGTGGTAGAGGGGAGTTCTATCTGTCGCAGGTTAGGAAATTGGTGAACTGTTTTCCTGTCTGCAATTAAATTTCACTTAGTCTAATTATGCAAAAAATAAGATGACTTGATATTCCATATGCTTCTGACCCAGCTTCTTCCAGATCTCCCACTGACCTCCCCTTTAGCTGAGAAGCAGGGAGGATCGTGTTTTAAAAAGTAGCAGGAAGCCAGGCATGCGGTGCACACCTGTAATCTCAGCACTGGGGAGGCTGAAGCAGAGGGACTGCCTCGAATTCAAGACCAGCCTGGGCTACATAGTGAGTTCGAGGCTAGCCAGAACCACATTGTGAGACCCTGGCTCAAAATAACAAAATAGGGCCTGACCCTATTTTTCAAGGCTGAGTCCTTTCCAGAGCTCACCGAGGATACCTGTCACCTGTACCACATGGTCCTGTGTGGCAGGTCCCTGACTCTTAGTTATTGCTGGGATGCTGCGGAGCACATTTGGGCTGTGGAATGCACTCAGCCTGTCAGGAAAATGATGAGGATCAGAAGGGACCAGGTGGCAGCAGTGCGTGTGCAGCCAAGTGTCACCTGCACTAGCGTGGACAGTGCTTTATGCCTGTACTGCTCAGAGCCTTCCAGGGGCAAGCGAAGGCTCAAGAAGGCAGGGCCTGTGCCCAGGGCTTCACCTGCCACCCACGTTCTGGAATCTCCTGTGCTCATTGTGCTTTCTCTATGGTGAATATATACAGGGTAGGTGCTGTGATTGAAAGCCATGCGATGAATGTTTACTTTTTTTTTTTAAGATTTATTACAGCTAAAGACCCATTGCTGCAAATCCCCCTCAAAATACTCTCCTTCGCTTCAAACACACTTATCCCATCATTCTTGCCACTTTCTGAAGCAGTTCTGGAAGTCTTTCACATCTTCAGTTGCACCATCATGGTGGCCTCAGTGTCCTGCATCAATTCAAAATGTTGACTTTTCATGGTCATTTTGACTTTAGGGAAGCACCAGGGTTGCACAGTGCCAGGTCCAGTGCATATGATGCGTAAGAACACACTGTCATGTTTTTACAAGCCTGCTTTTCCACTGGACGTTACTCGGTATTTTCAGTCACACCTCATAAAGACACTCATGAAAGAGAACTTTCCAAAACTGCTTCAGCAAGTGTCAAGAATGATGGGATAAGCCTGTTCAAAGTGGGGGGGAGTATTTTAAGAGGGATTAACAGCAATGTGTCTTTCACTGTAATTTTAAATATTCACCATACATTTCTATCACATCGCATACTTGTGTGACAGGTTTCATGTGGTCAGTACAGGCCCGTCACCCTGTACAACCTGCTGTAAGAGTGTGCATCAGAACAGTTGCTGTTCCGTGGCTGCACTGGTCCGAACCCTATGCCAGGTTTTTGTTTGAACTAATATTTTTTAAAGTATTCTGGTGCTGCTTCCTAGGGAGGGTGAGAGACAGTCACTTACTGTTGGGTAAGCAGAGGGCAGCCCCATGACTCCAGTGTCACTGGAAGAGTTTGGATCTGATCATCCTGAGCAGTGGTCACCAAGCTGCCTCAGCTTGTGATGCTGTCCATGGCAAGGCCTATGGGGGCCAGAGCATGCAGGCTGTGGAGGTAGGAAAGCTCCCACCTTCACAGGAGCCGGGCTGCAGCCTCATCGTCCTCCTGACCCCCAGGCCCCGGTACCTCCTGCCCCACCCAGAGACTATAACTTTGACTCCTGCCATTGTCGTCCCTACCCTGCCTAGTACTGGATTCCTTGGTGCATCTACACCATTACTAAAGATGTTTGGCAAAGTGAGCCAGTCACCAGTTGCCATCATGTTTACTTCTGTTTCAATTATGAAAATAACTTGGCCTTGCACATACTTGCGTCTCATCCACTTTGCACATATTTGCATCTCGTCCGATTGTTTAAGGTTGAGTGCATTTGTTAACTGAACTTGTCAGTTGGTTCTGCAAACGCTGACCAGACATGCCCTTGTTGTATTGGGGTTCTTTTGCAACTGTCCGCTTAAATTGCCTTTTCATGCTTTTTGCATGTTAAAGTGCTGCAATTATGTTTTCAAAGGACAGATTAATAGATAATGGTAGTGCTTTCTGGGCACCTGACCTGGCAGATCTAGATTCTGAACTTCAGTTAGTAATTGTTCACACCTCAAGGTACCTCCTCTGTGTTTACCTTTGCTGCATGACTGGATGGAGAGGCGGAAACAGAGCCCTGTTCCATAAACGAAGAAATAAATAATCAAATCTGGCACAGAATTTGGATCTGGAACAATGGAGCTCTTGTGCATCCCTGGACAAGAGCAGATTGAAGACACTTTGGGAAACCATTGCAATTCCTTAAAAATCAGATACGCCCTAACTATCTGATCCAGCCTTCCACCCAGAAGTGGAATGAGCTTGCCTCCACTGGAGGTGTGTTGGTGCGCACTCATAGCAGCATTCTTCAGCAGAGCCCACGTGGGAACGGCTCGTGTGCAGCTGGGGTATGGGTGGGAAAGGTAAGTGGGTGGAGTATGTCCAGGTGGTGACATGTCGCTCAGCAACCAAGAGGAACGAGGATGGATCTCAGCATACTATGAGGTGGAAGGAGCCCATGTATGAGAAATTTCTAGAAAAGAACCACAGGCACGGGAAGAAGATCCCTGGCTCTGTGCTGGGCTGTTTGCTCGACCACTTGACATTTGTCTTAGTGTTTGATTCAGAGTGATTTGCAGTATAAAATAAGAATATTTGTTTATACCTCAAACTCTGTGTATTTTGTTTACGTATTCATGAAGAAATATCTTTGAGATGTGGAGAGAAGAAGACAGAAGGTTTAACTCTGTCAGTCTGGTAATTTTGGGAATTACTACTTGGAAACTTAGGTGCCAGTTGTCTGAATTCATCTTACAAACCCAGGAGTTGAATTTAGCCTGGAATATGGGGCATCCCTGTTTGTTTTTTAGCACTGTCATGGACCTGTTGTGCAGATGATGCTAAATATACAAAGAAAACACACATACCTTTTGGCCCGGAAGTTCTGCGGTTAGGAGTCAGTCCCATTGCTGTGCTCACATACACATGCAAAGGTGTGTACACAGATGGTCGGTGCACCTGCTATGTGGCAGCAGCGGGGGGTAAACTCATGTAGACTATACCATGAGTTGGTCATAGTGTCGTAGGTGTTGAAGGCAGCCAGGGATGGGAGTGTGTGCTGCTGTTTTGGAGGGACGTGCTGGTTCCCGTGAAGTTCCGCACACAGATGGTCTCTAGGGCCATGTAAGAAGTGATCTATAGTGTTCACCTCTAAGGCAGGCAATTGAGGAACTGGGTAGCTTTGAATTCTCTTTTAAACTGCATGATTTTTTTTTTAAGCCTTGTTTTTGTCTTCTTTAGGATAGAAACGCCCAAACAAAAGCCCCATTTTTAAGAATAACACTATGAAATAGATTGGTGCAGGCTCTAAGGGGCAGCGAGCTGTGTGGGGGACGCAGATGGACAAGCCTATGGACCTAACAACTCCATTCTTAGCACTTACCCAAGTTTAGCAAGTACAGAAGTATGAAAATGTATGCTTACACAAATGTTCGTAACAGTGCTAATTATGAGAAGGTTGGAGACAGCTGGACTGATGAATCCTGATATTCTCTTCTATGTTGCTGTTAAAATTGGACTGCAGATTCCAGTGTCCCCAGGCTCCAGTGACCAGCGGAGCTTCCTGCAGTCCCAGAGTGTCCTGCTATGGAGTCCTGTGCAGCAGCCACCAGCCACACGGCTGCGGAGCACTGAGACAGTCAGTGTGACTGAGGAACGGAACCATTTGCTGTGTGTAAATGAGGTGCACTGAAGTTTATTTGGCCGTTTGCAGCTGCAGCTGCCATTTCGGAAATTGCAGACCTGGAGTGTAGCTCAAGAGCTGGCAGGTGCTTTTCTGTGGACGACCTGATGGCACTTCTGTTTTGCAGGCCCTGGGTATCTGCCGTGGTGACATGAAAGCATCCCAGACAGTAGGAAATGAGTGGGCCTGGCTGTGTGCCAATAAAACTTTTCTATGAATGGCCAGTTGCCGAGCCCCCGTCAAGGTGACTATAGTGTCTGCTGTATTAAGTACAGAAAAACTGGGCTTTGGAACCACATACCCAGCATGTGTCAGTACTGCTTTGAGCATAGTGCTGTACATCTGTGTGTCCGGCGGTCAGCAGACCTCCCCAGCTGCTCTTGGTTGTGCAGCTCCCTCATTTCCAAACTTGCACGATGGATCCACTATCCAGAAGGAAATCGATTTGCAGTGTGGCTTTTTGTTTTTAAAGAACATTGACAAGCTCATCCAGACAGCCAACAGAATCTGAATCATGTGGAACTAATTCTGTAATACTGTATAGCATAAAAACAGAGCAGTAACAAGAATAAAAATTAGACATAGGGTTTTATGGTACAAGCTGTTCTCTTTATAAAGGGACACCCTTTACATCTGATGTGTCATGATTTCATTTCTATCTTTAGAATTGTTTTGAGTTTTTAAGCTCAAACTGTTAATCACAACCCTCAAAGGCTTTTTTTTTGGTAGAAATTGACAAACTGATTGTAAAATTCACGTGGAAATACAGAATAGAGGACATAGACAAGGCAAAACTGGTCTATGCCTGTTTGGAAATGAAAGACCTGAAAGAGTAGTGCTTTCTGCCTTCAGTACGGTGTGATTTTGGTGGACAGTAGGTGGTCAGTGGGACACAGGCATGTCCAGAAGCAGGCAGGCATGGAGAGCTGGTTCTTGACAAAGCAACTCTGTAGAGAAAGCATAGTAATGAATTGTCTGTAGGCCAAAAAATAGACTTGGCTGGGTGTGGTGGTGCATGCCTGTAACCCCAGTACTCAGGAGGCTGAGGCAGGAGGATCGCCACAAGTTTGAGGCCAGCCAGGCCACAGACCATGACTGTGTCTCAGAAAAGAAAGAAAGAAAATTAAAATTGCTCTTTCAAAGTCACTGTTAAGCGAATGAGAAAACAAGCCAAAGTCTGAGAAAATACCTGCAAATTATGTATATGAAGACTTGTATCCAAAATATAGGGAAAAAACTCAAGAAAACGAACTTTTTAATAGGCAAAAGAGATTTAAAAAGACACATCACCAAGGAAGACAACACAAACTGTAAACAAGCCCATGGAAAGATGCTCGTTATCATTAGTTATTAGGGAAACACAAATTTAACCACAGGGACAAACCCCTTCCCCTCACAGGTTTAAGTCGAAGGCCGCCCATCCATCTGGGTGGCGGTGAGGGCCAAGAGGAGTGGGGCTCTTGCTAGCTGCTGGCAGGAACCTGGGATGTGCAGCCACCGTGGAAAATAGTTGGATGGTTTCTTACAAGGGTAGACATGCCAAGCATGCTGGTGCACACCTATAATTTCAGCACTGTGGGAGGCTGAGGCAGGGGGGTGGCAAGTTTGAGCCTAACCTGGATAATTTAGTGACTTAGCAAGACCCTGTCTCAGTTTTTTAAAAGGCAGGGGTGGAAGGCTTGGGGGCTGGGGCTGTAACTCACGCCTGTGTCCCACTGACCACCTACCTTCCGCCAAAACTACACTGTACCAAAGGCAGGTAGCACTGCTCTTTCAGGTCTTCCATTTCCAAAGTTCTGCCTGGCCTGTGTCCTCTATCCTGGATTTCCCAAGCACGTGCTCATGCACGCACACGCACACATGCACGCACGCACGCATGCAAAGCTAGAAAATGCATTCTAGTCAGTGACAGAATGCAGGGGTTGCCTGGGCCGAGGGACTCTGGGTGGCCAGGGGGTGGTTTAAAGGGTATATCCCTGTGTCAGAGCTCATCGCATGCACACTTCTCCTGTTTTCCCCATGGATACTCACCACTGACCAAGAGAACCCTGAAGTTTGCCATGAAATATCTCACTTTTATTATTTTCCCATTGCTCTAGTATATTGATAGCCTCTGGAAACAATGATAGCATTCTACTTTCGGTAGTGGTATTTCTTTTTTCTCTCCTTTTTTTTTTTTTTTTTTTAAGCCAAGTTCTCACTGTGTAGTTCAGGTTGGCCTTCAACTCACTATGTAGCCCAGGCTGGCCTTGAACTCATGGCGATCCTCCTGCTTCATCCTCCCAAGTGTTGGGATTACAGGCATGCACCACCACGCCCAGCCAGTAATGGTATTTATATCTGCAGAATATAGTAATTCTTCATCATTGAAAATTAGCTGAATGCTGCAGCAGGCTGTCCTTTTCCAGTGTAGTTTCTTCTACATTACTTAACACCCCAGCACAGCTATGAAAATAAAATATTTTTTTAAACTAGTTAGTGTATGACACTCTAGCTTTCACTCTTGAGAAGTAGTCTGAGTTTTTAGGACCCCAGAGCTCTAGGTTGCCTCAGGTAGGACATGTGTGATACACTGCTCTCCATCCATGTCGCCGAGATCTGATCTGTGGTCGTCTTGTCTCTTCCACCCTAGAGAGCCGCCCAGGGCTGGGCTGCCGGGAGCTGGTCTTTAGGAACCTCTCTAGAGTTCTTCCTGCAATCTGTCACGACATCACCGACTGGGTGGTGGGGACCAGGGTGAAGTCTGCACAGCTCCTCCCTGTGCTGCTCCTGCACGCCGAGGACCACATCACACAGCACCTGGAGATCCTCCTCAGAACCCTGCAGTGCGCCTGTGCCGACGAGGAGGCAGCCGTGGTCAGCAGTGTGAGTGGTCATTGCAGGTTGAGTCTCTGGGTGGTGAGTCTCAGGTGTGCAGGTCTGCAAGCTGTGAAAGGGACATACAGTTAGGACGCGTGTTTTCTGACCCCAGACCTCCCAAACCTCATGCAGCCCCTGGAAATAAAGGCGTGTTAGGGAGAGCCTGTGTGCTTCTTGGTAAGCCCACTTAAGCGCACGTGGCATCTGCTGCCAAGGCCAGGCTGCTGGCAGAGATGCAGAATGGCCCTGGGTGTCCAGACACCATAGCCCAGGGCACTTTGGGGCCTGTAGGACCCGTGGAACAACTCCAGCACCTACTCTTTCTCGGTTGTTCGTTTGGCTTGTGGTCAGCACTGCCTGTGGAGCAGCTGAAAGAGCGGAGCCTCATGTTTGTCCAGCCCTTGCTCCGTGACCCTTGGTGGCACTGTCTAGCATGCTGCCAGATGGTCACTGCAGGAGGACACATCTTGGCATGTGAGAGAATGAGTTTTAGGCCAAAACCCTCCTCATCTTGAATCTTAAATTGCATTGAAACCTTGCTGATTAGTTTTATTGTCACTGTTGTGAGTTTACTGACTTAAATGCTACAATTCCACATTTTAAGCCTACTTGCATGTCACGTGGTTTTTCTTCAAAACCTGCCATCTATTTAAGATTTTATAAACTCCTTTTTTACAGAATACAGCATTGAGTCTTGGATATCATGTTTATGACTAAATGAGCCAGACTTTGTAGAGATTATTTATTGTAAACCATGTCTTTCCATGCACAACTTTTGAGCCTCTGTTTTCCCCATGAAAAAAAGTTAATTTATTTTGAGACAACTAGGTGGTGATAGCACCCAAAAGATCCTGGTATAGCACACCTGTCATCTGCCCATCCTCCCATGAGGCTCTAGCAGCACCCCATGATCTAGGCACCTTCCATACACATGAGACTTGAAGTGACATTTTAGATCTAAACAATAATAGATGGAGTGAGCAAGTGAGGGCTGCCCGGAGGGGTGGAACAACGTGGGGGGTGGCAGAGGCTTGTGGTGCTGGGGGTCCACCCCTGCTCTGTGGGTGTTATACTCATCAGTGGATTCATTCTTGGATGAGTTCATAGCTGAATGTGCTGTTCAGAGGTGGGGCCCAGTTGGAGGAGGTGGGTCACTGGGGGTGTGACCTGGAAGGGTGTATTCTTGTCCCAATCTTCCTTCTCTCTCTTGCTTTCTGATTGACATGGGTTGAACAGCTTTCCTCTCTGGTGCTGGCCTCCAGTCAACCATAGACTGAACTCTTCGAAACCATGAGCCAGATAAAGCTCTCCTTTAATTTGTAGCTGTCAGATATTTTGTCCAGCAACGAGAAAGCGAACTAACAAACAAGCTCTGTTGTGTCACCTTGAGTGTTGTGTGAGTGGAATCCCATAGTGTGTGGCCCCAGGTTTGCCCTTCTTCCTGCCATGATGCCCTGAGATCCAGTCCCGAGGTCTCAGCAGCTGCTCCTTCTTGTTGCCCAGTAGAATTCTATGCTGTGGAGGTGCAGTGTGTGTTTAACAGGGTCAACAGGAAGTTTAGGTTGCTATGTTAGATGAGGGGCTTGAGTCAGGAAACTGCTAGGATGCAGCCTTCCTATGTGCTGGAAGAACCGCCTGAGTCCTGCGATCTGTTTGCGTGAACTTTCTCCTGCACAAGTCCCAGGACACAGAAGGATACTATGTTCCCCTGGCACTCCTCTGGTGGGCAGAGAACCCACAGGGCCAGAGCTGGGTGTGGGCAGGTGTTTTCCAACCCCCTCACTGTGTTCCACATCTCTTACAGTGCGCAAGATCTGCAGAACTGATTGGGACCTTTGTCAGCCCAGAAGTGTCTCTGAAGCTGATCTTATCGATGCTGAAGAAAGCGCCCACCTCTTCTAGCCTGTTGGTTCTTGCTTCCGTCATTCGAGGCTGCCCGCGGGATGCTCTCCAGCCACACCTCAAAGTCATCACCACAGAGCTGGCCCAGGCACATGTTTGCCAAGCATCTGAAAATGTAAGATGGTATAGTGAAGGACTGGCACACAGGGCACATCCTGGGTTAGAGCTAGGAGGTGTTCCTGCCAGCATCTGAGCCTAACTGATTATAGTCAGGGGCAGCAGTGTCCACACCAGGCCCCAAGGCCCATCAGTTGCATCTGGTGCCCCCAGGGTGCTGGCACCAACATATTGGGCTTAGGGACCTGACCTCCTCTGTCCAGTACTATAGCCACCAGCCAGATGGCCATTTAATTTTGTTAAAATTAAGATTTCCTTTTCTTAGTCACTCTGGCCACCACTCAGTTGCCCAGTAGTCACATCTCTTGGACAGTGCAGGACAGATGTGCCCATTGCCAGGAGAGTCTGTGGATGTTGCCATAGGTGGTCACAGGCTGGAAAGGATTGTAGGTCAGTGGCATGGTGGAGGCAACCCTGGCCCCCACTCCTGAGAGACAAGGGGACAGGTCTGCCCATACTGTGTTTGGAACACCCAGAGCATCCTCAGCAATGGACAAGAACACATGCTTTATCAATGTTGCTTGGCATTCGAATAATGAGTGTAAAATAACTAACCTGATGATATATACCAGGGAGGCTTGTTTCCTCTTAAATTAAGCAGGGAATCCGATACATCTGAGGCTGAGGCAACCTAGGTAGTCAGCTTAATCGTTTGGAATAATTTATAATTCTTTCTGCTGAAGACAGAATAATGACTGTTTTGTTTGGCTATGTCAGGCCTGACCTGTCCACTCCTGCATCTCACATGCCAGATCTTCCTGTTGATGACCAGGCTTGGCCTCCACCTTCAATCAGCTGCCCCCACACAGCCCTCCGTGTCCCCTGCAGGTGCTCGTGGTCCAACTTGACATCTTCCAGAAGCTGTTGAGTTCACAAAGCTGGCCTGGAGGGAGGGTGCTGCCAGGGATGCCTCTCTGTCCCCAGCATGAGAGGCTTGCAGTTCGCACCCATAATTACAAACCATGTCAAGAAACCCGTAAGGAGTTTAAGGAGCTGGACAGCAGTGGTCTCAGGAAGGAACAGGGCAGGTCACTGCCTCTGGTGCTTTTAGCCACATTTTAGCTGTTCCCCAGAGCCCTTCTTAGCATCACCCCGGTCAGCATGAGTCCGGCAATGTTGCTCTTGAGTGGCTCTGAGAAGAATTTTGATTCCTATGTTTGGATGTGTAAGCCAGAAACATAAAAGGTTGTAACCTGACAGTTTGTGCAGGTGTTTAAATATGTATCTTACACAAACTTAACAACAAAGTATTGTCATTTTCCTCTCTGTACTTTGGTTACATAGAGCCTGGATTTCATGGCTGATGGGCTCAAGACAGCTCGTCTTCCTGTTCTGTCGAGGAAGAGCTCGCTCGATGGCCTTTTAGGTAGAGCAAGGCCCTTCCTGACAAGGCTGGTGGCCCCACCATGCCAGCCTTCATCTGCCAGGGTTCAAGCACATACCAGCCCTGAGGCCAGGGAACCAGCCAGGATAAAAACCCAGGATGTACATGTTGCACTTCTCTTGACAGACTTCAATGTTTGGCAAGAAAAGACAAACACGTTCAGGTTAAAGTCATTGCTTTGCATACCTGTCTACAGAGGGCAAGCACTCACCTGCTCTGTCTGTGTCTGGTCACTTGGGAGGTTGTTTGCATTTCCTACCACTGTTCTTCGGTGACCAGAAAAATGGGTTAAGAATGTCGTTCAAGACCAAACTAAAATTTTTAAAACCCCATGTTAAAGCAGAGAGGCCCATGCAGATGCATCCTGTACTACAGGTCTGTCCAGCTTGGCCTTGTGGTTGGCAGGGGCTTGTCAGTAGCAAAGATATTTTCCACGTGTTGGGCCAGGCTGCACCTGGAGCTGAGCTGGGGAACCTGGTCCTTGTCTCTGGAGTGTGTAATGATGGGTAACTGGAATGAGAGGCTGCATTCATCCTGTTTAAGGAGATCACAAGTTCAGGAACCAAGTTGATCATACTGAATATAAACATCCCTAACACTTCACCTAGTTGTTGCCATGTCAGGTAACGCATGTTAGAAGCGGGAAACACTGAACACTGCTTCCTGCTTTGTCTCGTCCTTTTCCTGCTCTGAGCACGGGTGGATTCTGAACCTCCCCTGGTCGGTAGGCAGAGCTGTAGATGTTACCATCCTGCCATTTCTGCAGAAACATGGCCGTGGCATAGCAAGGATGATGCTCGCTGTAAGGAACGCACAGTTTTTTGTAGTCTGTGGTTTGGATCTGTAGAGAGACAGCTCTGCCAAAGCTGAGAGGGCACATGTCTGTTGACAGTGCATTCCCTTTTATTTTAATTGAAAAAAATGAGATAGCTCTTTAAATTTACTTTACAGGTCACTCAAGATGTTAGCCAAGATCATGTCCACAGAAATCTTAGTTAGTCTGGGCCAAAAGAAATCGGACTGTGGGGACAGTCAGGATCGAAATAAAAGCATATATCTGCAACTTCTCCTGGGAGTGGGGGCACCCTGGTCTCCCAGCCCAGCTCCCCAGGTGGGGTTGGGGCTATCTGTGCATTAGGGGCAGGATGGAATCAGGAGTGCAGGACCACACTTGCTGTGATGTGGCATGACTTTTCTTTAAATTCTGGTGTTTCATGTCACTGGTGAGTGAGTCCTGCAATTTCAGAACTGATTCAGAAGTTTAGAACCAAACGATTATCTAGCCAAATAATTATCACATTTCTTTGAACTCACAACACCAGTTAGTAAAAAAAGCTTTGAGCATTTGCTTCTACTTTATGTGCACCTTTTTGTTTATTAATCATGCTTACACATTACATGTGTGACCACTATCTCTATTCATTCTGTGCTTCATAAAACAAGTAAAATACACGGATTAGAGGGACACTATAAGCAGTACCTGTAATGAGCTCAGTGAAGCCAAGAGGGAAGCCGTCGAACCAGCCCAACCTTTGGTGCCCCCATCAACCACTTGATGACTTGTAAAATTGTATTTATTTTTGTTAAAGCTTAGGCACGTAGAAGTATTCAGAAATGTGAAAAGGAAAAAATTATAGACTGTACCTCTGTGTACCTGTCACCCACCTCCGGTTACCACATCTTTTCGTTCTTGTGTTTTCTCCTTATACTACTTTTTTTTTAAACTTTGGGAGGAGTGAAGAGAACTCTGGGATTTTTTTTTTTTTTTTTTTTTTTTTTTTTTTTTTTTTTTGTGCTAGGGATCGAACTTGGCCTTGCACTTGCTAGGCGAGTACTCTACCACTGAGCTAAATCCCCAGCCTAGGATATTTTAAAGTGAATCCAAGATATCCTGTTGTTTCCTTTGTAAACAAACACTGCAGCATAGGTGTTTTCAAACTTTTTAAATTTAACTTTTAAAATGCTTTTAAGCATTTCACAAAATGACTGTGAATCCTCAATTCCCAGTCTGTGTCCAGTTTCCCTGTTGTCTAAACTGTGCACTCATTAAGGCCGGTCGCTCCAATCAGGGCCCAGTGAGCCCTGGACATGGCATGGTGGCTCTCCTGGTTCTGCTGTGCAGGTGGACTGTGCACTTTGGGGATTTGGGGCAAAGGGCACTGACCATCTCTGGTCTCTCCCAGGACCTCTACCTGGAGCGCCTGCTGCTCTGTGTGCAGACCTTGGTGTCTGTGTGTCGTGAGGACTGCAGCATGGCCAGCCTGCAGCTCATGGAGGTGCTGGTGACAATCATGGCTCTGTCGAACGCCACCGCCCTTGGGGACAAGGTAAGGTTGGTGGAAGATCCCGGACACTGTAGTCTCTCTGACGGAAATGTACCTGTCTTCTATAAATCTCCTGTGCACTTGAATTGCAGGCCTCAGGCATCCCTGGCTGGCAAGGATGAAAGAATGTAGAATGTTTGGGATGAGTCATTCATGAGGTGGCCTTGGGGCATCCTGCCACCTGCAGATGTATCCTAGAGTCTAGGAGTGAAGGCTCTTTAATCTTGGAGTCTGTAACAAGCAAAGAAGAAACAAGACTGTCACAGTTCTTAAGCCTGACCATATCAGTGATTTCAAAATGCACACGCGTGTGTGGCTGAAAGTCTAGAGAGGAGAGCAGTGACTTTCCTGTGTTAGTTGCAGCACAGCTTTGCAAAATCATTTCTTTCCCTTTGGCTCTGTGTTTATGCTTATAAAGCTCCCAAGCTGTGGGAGCTTTTTAAAAAGCTCCCATCCCCGTGGGCTCAGAGGACCACCAGAGACCTGAGGTACTCAGAGCATGCTTCCCTCCAGGGTGGAAGGCATGGCAGCCTGTGGGGCTTCAAGTCAGGAAGGCTCACTATCCTCCTTTTCCTTTTTTCAGGTCTCTTTATTTGTAGTTTTTTGTTTTGGAGGGTTTTTATTGTGTGCGTGTGATATTGAGAATGGAACCCAGGGCTGCACTACCAGTAAGCTACATCTTTAACCCGTTTTTTTGTTTGTTTGTTTGTGTTTTTGTTTTTTGAAACAAGATCTCACTAAGTTGTATAGTCTCCAACACAAAATCATCCTTCCTCAGCTTCCCAAGAGCTTGGGTTAAAGGCATGCGCTACCATGCCCCACTTCTTGAAGCCTCTTTAAACCTTGTTTTATTTCACCTTGAAAACAACCTTTACAAAGGGCATGTCTTTGTAGCTAGTTTGTCACTGATAGCTATAAATAATAGCAAGTGGTACCCGTGAGCAATAGGAGGGAAGGCTGAGTACCATCAGTAAACAGGCCTACAGAATGGAGGCCACTGGGCAGCCACCACCAGGGAATTTTGAGGACTTCCTACTATGTTTAAACCTCAGAGGAAAAGGCACCGATTAACAAGTAGCTGGCAGCTTTGTAGTTAACCATGCCTCACCCCAGTGTTAGCGGCCAGCATGGGTCTTGCCTTTGGTGATGACAGGAAGTAAAGCAGGCAACATCACAAATTTACAGGCAGAAGCTTTGATTGGAAAGTTTATTATAGAGTAAGGGAAGACACAGCTGGCTGTCCCTACACACCCCCAGGAGTGACAGATGGAGATGCTCCCAATGGACGATACATTTCACTTCTATGGAGTCTCAAAGGAGTTCCATTAATTATTCATGGATGTTTTCCAAAAGGTGCGGAGGTTATTGGACAGGGTGAAGTTTAGTTACTTCACAGATAGGAGTCTGCACATGGTCGAAAATACGATTAGGAACATGTTATGCCCCGCTCTGGATGGAGAATTTATTATGGAAATGCATGATAATGAAGGCATAATGAAGTTCAGGGTCAGTTCCCTGTCAGACCTGCCTGCATTCAGCCTGCATCAGTCTCACCCAGTCACCTGCATGTCCCACCTCTTGCTCTCTTACTGAAGCGTGACTTTCCTTACCCTACCTGTCACCAAAAGCTGCCCATCCTGCTTGTTCTTTCTCTGGCTGCTACTTCTGTCCTGCCTGTCGCATTGCCCCCTCCAGAGTCGTCGTCGTCTGGAGGTCTGACGGGGTGGGAGAGCTGAGAACAGGGGGCTGAGGATGGGCTTTTGTTGACAGCTGGCTCAGTCTAATTCCGTGAAACTCCTTGACCTGCCAGAGCCTGGTCAGAGCGGCTCCGGGTCACCTTCGGTCTGGGCGAACCCAAAAACCACTGGTGCTGCCCTGTAGCTGATGCCTGTGCACCTGCTTTATTATTTTCTGCAAGGACAGCATTGACAGCATGATGGGAAATCACCTTAGCAGGGTCTGCCACAGCCCTGGCCTTCAGGTCCAGTTTTCGGGTGTTTCCGTCTTGCAGCGCTTCCTTCCTGGCTAACTGTTCACATTTAACCAAGTCGTTCCATCAGGTCAAGGGCCTTGGATGATAAGGTCTTAAAAATTGGAATTGTCACCCAGGCATAGTGGCACATGCCTGTGATCCTAGCAGTTTGAGAGGCTGAGGCAGAAAGATTACGAGTTTGAGCCCAGCCTGGACAATTTAACAACTTGATGAGACCCTGTCTCAAAATTAAAAAAAAAAAATTTTAAAGGCCTGCGGGTGGTACTCAGAAGCAGAGTGCTTGGAGGCCTTGGGTTCCGATCCTTAATACCTGCCCCCACAATGGAATGGTCCCAGTGTTGACTTGTCTCTTGCAGGCTCAGGAGACCATGGAGTCACTGGCCATGGTAGAGAATGTCCCCAGCAGTCAGGACCTCTACCGCAAGCACATGGGTCCTCTCCTGGAGCGGCTGACCACCTCTCACAGTGACTGGACCATACACTCGGTGGAGCTGCTGCAGTTCTGCGAGGTCATCAGCCGGTCAGGTGAGCCCCAGGCAGCACTCAGTGCTCAGCCTGGCCTCATCCGTGGTCCCTCCATCCTCAGCCATGGGGGAAGTGGGGTGCAGCATGCCGCAGCACTGCTCAGAGGCATGTTGCAGAGAGTGACAAGCACCCCAGGACAAAAGGGCTAGAGTTTCGGTTCATCTGAGTCATTCTTCAGGGTCTTTCCTGCACACAGCATACACAGTAACCTTGAAATCAGGGTGTGTTCTGACCTCTTTTGTAGCCTGTATCCTTCAGGTACGTCTAGGGTTTAGTGCAGAATTTCACATTAGCAGCCGCATGGCCTTGTGAGTGTGACACAGGAGGCTTTGGTCTCTGAGATGTCTGCATTTCTGTCTGTTCTCCCAGAGCCTGCGAATGTGGGCTCTGTCCTCAGGTGCACGGTGTTGCTCCATAATCTCCTTCATTATAGATGCAGAGTAGTAATGAGCTTCTCACAATTTTAACATGGTCCTTTTTTTTCAGTGCTAGAGCTGAAACCCAGGCCTGGCACATGCTAGGCAAGCACTCATCATTGATCAACACCCCAGCCTGTGATAAGGTCTTCATTATAGAAGTCACAGTGAGTCATTAGGTGCATCCTGCGATGTGTCTAGCAAGTTAGTCCTTCCTTAATGTGCATACTCCTATAGTCCTTTCTCACTGTCCCTATGTCGCCTCTGCATGGTCCCGTCACCTTGTTGGAGGTATAAAGTATTGGCACTGTGCCCTGGAGCAAGGGATCCATCTGTGGTTAATAGCCACGTTGATCTTGGTGGCCCGGGACACTGAGACCTAGAAAGAAATCCAAAATTGCTCTTGGTCAGTCATATGCAAAACTGTTTCTAAAGTAGGAAAGGAAGGGCTAAGGACTGAGGGTCACAGCCAATGTCTGTTTTGCTCCCTGCCCTGCTACTTCAAACACCAGCTTATTGCACCTCAGAGCTGTCGTGCATAGCAGGGGCTGTTGACCCTGTTTCGTAACAGGAGACCAAGGGCACAGGGCTTATTTAAAATTATTTTTAAATAATTTCTTAAATATGAGAAGTTTTTATATAGCTTATTTACAAAAGTCCCATAGGACAGTAAATTTATTTGTAAGACATTTAAAACTTTCAGAAAAGGATGAGGGTGCTACAAATGAAATAGAGTTGACTATGTCTTCATTTGGAACCAAATAATAGAAAGATGGACCTGGGAAAATATTCACAGTGAATCTGATAGCATCAGGTCTTTGTTACATAAAGCTCACATACAGTAAGGGTAAAAGCATTAACCCTAAAGAGGCAAGATACCTAGATTATATAAGAAAGAGTTAATATAGCTAGCAAGCAGAGTTGCAAAGTTTTCGTTGAGCCTTCCTAATAATATAGATACATGAATTAGAAACTGTGAGTGTGATTTCTTTATGGAATTAGACCGAAAACAACAAGCTTGTCCCCGGCGGATCAAGCTGGGAGCCTTGGGCACTGCCATGGAATTCCATGTGAGCTCCTTGTGGGAAGCAGCTGGGCAGTGCATCTACAATTCTCAGCATGTTTGTAGCTGTCTACCCAGCAGTCAGATAGATGAGACACTATGCTAAGGAAGTGATCCTGATTGTGGAAAAAGCTATGTACCTAAAGTATTCAATAGGAGATAACTTAATAGCAAAGTGGAAGTGACCCAGATGCCCAACAGGAAGTTAAACACATAACGACATTTCCACAGAAAGACATCCTGGCCACCATTAAAAATGACCACCTGGGGCTGGGCATTTAGCTCAAGCAGCACAGTGCTTGCCTAGCAAGCACAAGGCCCTGAGTTCAATCCCCAGCACCACACACACACACACACGCACGCACGCACGCACGCACGCGCGCGTGACCACCCTGAGCCCTCATGCAGGAGGAAAAGGTTTGTGGTACAAGGCAAGGGATGGAGAGTGTGTACTCCTTGTGAGGGGGACTCCTACTGGAAGCAGGGATCCAAGGGCTCAGTCTTGCTTTTATTTTGTTTTGTTCTGTTTTGTTAACTTTCTTAATAAGTGGTCCACCTCACAAACCCTACTGAGCCCCCTGGGGGGCTGTCAGCATGGGAAGGCATGTGATCCTTCCCTTCCCACATTCCAAAGCTGATTGTGACCCAGGGACATTATGCTGTTTTCTGTATTTAGGCCAGAAAGTGTAGCATGTTTCTAGTTTGTTAAAATGGAGAGAGTTTAAAAGGCAGAAATGACAGCAGAGCTAACGGCTCTTACAGCAGGGAGGCCATGAGTCCTGGGGGCATGCTGCCATGATGGACTCGGCCACGTCTGAGAGGACATCAGGACAGCACTATCTCAGGGCCTGACTGTCCGGCACTGTGGGGAGGCCTCACCAGGCCCCCCCAGACCCCAGCTGTCCCCACCCATGGAGGACACAGAGAGGCCCTCACTGCTCTTCTTGACCTCAAGTTCCAAACAGTGTGGGTTCTGAGTGTGAGAGTCTGCCTGAGTAAACAGCTCAGACAACAGCTGCTCCAGCAGGGGACCCCTGTACCCACAGTGTGGGAAGGAGCGAGAACCAGTTAAACTTCCATGTGACCCCATGTGGCCTCTGGCTCTGCCACACTCAGGGTTGCTTGTAGATGGTCAGAAAGTAGACTCTCCTTTCAAGCTGGCCTCAGGCCCTAGAACTTCCCCTCAGGTCTGCGTGCCCATCGCCTCAAGCCCTGAGTTCCTAGGCCTGTCATACCTGGCAGGGGTGTCTGTGTGTATGAGACTGCACACCAGCAGCAGCCACTCAGTTGTGACTCACTGAGATTTGGAGGCAGTAGGAACAAGGGACGCCCTCTGGGTGGGGCAGCCAGGCTTCTCCAGGTCAGACACTGGGCACACGTCCCTCCTCTGCTGTGAGGGGCAGCTCTGAGGTCAGAGAGCTTTGGGCAGATGTTTCTTACATCGTACAGATGACAAGGTGGCCTGAGTCCAGGGACAGACACAAGGCTGCAGCTCTACACTGATCTTTAAGTTTTAGGCTTGTCCTGTCTGCAGAACACGTTGCACTGGGCATATTTCACTTAAAAAAGCAATCTCTAGAAAGCAGCACTTTTCAGACTAGGAGTGTTGGCTTCCCCTGGCCTAGGAGTATATGGCCTAAGGCTGCTTCTGAGGGCGTGGTGCCTGCAGACCACGGGTGCAGAGGCCGTGTGGCACGCTGTAGAGGACCGATTGAGAAAGGCCAGCTACATTGGAAACGGCCTGTTCCTTGGTCTCTCCCACACTGACTCGAGCCTGGAAGGCAAACCTATCCCTGGCCAGGATCAGTGTCATCAGTGAGCTATGCCGTAACGTAGACTGGACACATTTGTGTCTTTCCACAATGTCAGAATTTATGAAATAACAATAACCTCACAAGCTACATCAGTTTCATTAGCTGTATCTGGCCAAGTACTCAAAGTCTACTCTTGGTAACCAGTAAGTTGGGCAATCACAGGTTCTTTTATCCCAGTCTTAATTACTAATATCTATAACAAGTCACACATCACACTTCATAAAATAATATGTAGGTTACAGAGCAGCTAAGAAATGGCTAAGTGCAGGTGTAGCATTGGAAGAGACAGGACTGAAAGCAGAGAGTCTTCCAAGATGTGAAGAGTTACCATGGGTGGCCAGATAAGATTACAGACCAAGCAGCTTCTTTGAGCCTTGGAGCTTGTTGAAAGTGCAGAGGTGTTTGGAGCCCAAGTCTGGGCAACAGGCAGTTTGAGTGGCCCACATCAAGCAGGGAAATAGAGCTGAACTGAAGCCAAGGACGAAGGCCCTGTCCATTCCTGACACCTTCACCAGGGGGTCAGATGAGCTAACAGATTGGTGTGTGTTGCCACTGTACTCCTCCTTCTGTATGAGCCAGGTGAGGGGGTCACAGTGTTCCTTGGTCTTGTGTGTCCAATAAGTTTGTGTGATACAACTGGTTCTCTGTGATATAACTGATAGATCATGTATCCATGTGCCCCTGATTTAATTTGACACATTTACAGGCGGTAACTTTTTGTTAAGCAAGATGAATTTATTTGTCAGTTTGTGCCACAAGGCTGCTCTGTGCAGCTGGGGATGGTTCTTTTTGCCGAATTTGGTGTGTTCAACTTCTGGTGGTTATCTGTTTGTATAGATGAGTGACCAAGTTGTCTTAACCTCAGCATTTGCTCTCTAGTGGCACTAGAAGCCACTGTTCTGTACATCAAGGAGTTGCTCACAGGAGGGCATAGCCTGCTCTACACAATCAAACCACACATATAGTAGGAATTGGCTTCGGGGAAAAGCTGCTGACATTTTGGTTATAGTTATTCTTTCTAGCTTTCCAGACTGCTTTCCTGTCTATAAGGGTAGCTTGTGTGTCTCTCCTTTTACCTGAACTCATTCTATTTCACAGGATGCCAGCCACATTCTGAAGGGGCAGCCCCAGGAGCCTGGCCCTGCATGGTTCCTGGCTCCCAGGCAGAGCCTGGCTGTGCAAGCCCACACCTGCCATTGCAAAGCCTGAAGCACTCCCTGCTGTGTCAGACTTCATGTCACAAGCACTCGAGGCACTTAAATTCACCTTGTCTTTTTATACCATAAGTAATGATAGACACACTGTGTGTGGTTTTTTTTTTTTTTTGCACACTGCGTTTTTGAGGAATTTTTTTGTCCTTGTTTTTATTAGGATGTGTTTGATCCAGGCTTTAACTATGAAAAGTACTCTACCTAGTCCCAAATTGTGAAGAATAACTGGTAAACTGCCCAAGTAAAACCATTCTTTATGGGTGGGAGGCCATGAAGACACTATTGATATGTGCACTTTGATTTGTGCATCTTCTCTCTTTTCCTTTGTGAATGAATCTGTTCAGTCTTGGGCATTCGATATTTATTCCTGAATGCTTGTTCTCCTGTCATCAGACATTTCCAGGTTTTTATTGTTGTTTTTTTTTTGATGTCAGTAGAATCTGAGAAAACCCCTGGTGGCTCACCCGCACTGGCAGGATCCCTCACATAGGTATAGCAGTTCCTTTTCCCTTATCTTCCTATTCTTTTTTTTTTTTTCTTTTTTTTTTGGTGCTAGGGATCGAACTGAGGGCCTTGTGCTTACAAGCCAAGCACTCCAACCACTGAGCTAAATTCCCAGCCCCTTCCCTTATCTTAATGTGTTTTGTTTGTGCTTCTTTTTCTCCTCTGCCCCCAGACCCACGTGCAGCTTCATCTGGGTGAGGCTGCCCTACCTCATTTTGCAGGCATGGAACACATTTGGTTTGGAGACACCGTATCTTAAAAGAGCAAAGGTTTAGGTTGCTTTACTTGGTCTCTGAATTATCAAAGAATGAGTACAGTGTGTTGCAGAGTAGCCTGGCTTAAGCAACTTGTGTTTGTTCTAAAGTCTGAAGCCCTATTTGTTGGCACGTGGCAAAGCATTACAGGGTTTCAGGGCCACTGTTCTCTTGACTCATGATGATAAATGTTCGGACACCAGAGTTTATTCTGTTCCAGCCAAAATTCAGTGAGTTTCTAGATCAGTGGCCCACCTCCATCGTAAGTCTTCATGGTATGAGGCAAGCTATGTCCATTTCCTCATCTGTGTTTGAAAGGTGACAGCAGCTGCAAAGCTGTGGACACACTGCAGACAGTGTATACATTTTGAACGACTGATTTTGTTTTTTGTTTTTTGTTTTTTTTAATGGTGCTGGAGAACAAACCCAGTGCCTTGTACATGATACGCAAGCACTATGGCACTGATCTATGAATGGCTGCAGCTTGTCTGTCTGTTTTCCAGGCCCCGCTGTGGGGGAAGCGCTGCAGCATGTGGTTCCCACCCTCAAGGACTGTCTGCAGACCACAAGAGACCCCCATATGTGCCTGGAGCTCTTCTCCATCCTCTCCCGCCTGCTGCTGAGGCCCAATGACACCATCAATTCCCAAGGGTAGGTGGTCCTTGTGTCTGGCAAAGCAGGACCCCCCCCCCGGGTGCTAG
>PVJO010023216.1:0-26564 GCA_004026905.1 Hystrix cristata | reverse complement strand
CAAACACGGGGATGTTCCACTCAGAGGCCAGCAAACCAATAACCTTGAAAGCAATGAAAAGAATGTCTTTCCATAACGTAATTTATGCTGCACTCAAACTTCAGTGTAAAGCATCTGCATAAACTGAGACTCAGTGAATCTAAGATCACACTGGACCTTCTCTTATGGAATGTTGATGATAATGTCTTGGATCCAATTTACAGAAGCAAGACTTCAGAAGACAAGCATAACAAAGGCAAAATTTTATTGAGCATTTACTATGTGCTAAGCACTCTACTAAGAGCTTGTATGTTTCAACTTTTAAAATATTTCTATGAGGTAGGTATTATCATTAGTCTCATTTTAAAAATGAAAGCTTGCAGGCACAAAGATGTAAGTTACACTGCTAAAGAAAAGTAGAGCAGTGTTGGAACTCAAGCAATATCATTCCACAGCCCACACTCATAGCCCCTACACTTTACAAGCAACTTTGGAAACCTTGTCCTTAAAGAAGCTTATGGCCTACAGGAACTAAGATATATAAAAATAGCTCTAGAATTAAACATAACCTGTAGAATACAGGAGTTTAGAGAACTAACAAATTACTTTTAATTGAGGAATTAAGGATATGGAGAGTGTGGTGCTATGACACGCGAGGTTGACTTTAAAGAAGAGATAGGCTTTAGACAGCCAGGAATGTGTCAAATGGGAAATTCTAAAATAGATCAAGATTCATATTCAGATTCAAATTCAAATGTGGACTTAATTTTACAGCACCAACTAATGACAGTCTTCAGCATTAGGGGGGTGAGACCTATGAAGCTATGAAGTTCCTACCTATTCGCCCTTTGCATCAACATCTCTCAAAAAACGTGATACCTAAGGACATAAACAAAGTTAATCTCATTAATCAGACAAATACGAAGCATTCATTTCCCTATCCTCTGGCTCTAGCTTAAAGCAATCTGTCATACTTTATCTTTTCTCATTTATTTTCACCATCACTGAATAATTTATTACACATGCCAAAGGAAAACTTCTCGAACAACTGATAGTTTTATGTTTAAAACCACTCATTTGTTTTCATTGTAATATTCCTGAGCCATGTAGCTGACAACAAAAGAGTGAATAATATCAGTCTCTACACAGAAGCACCAAGTTCAAACAGTCAGCAAGGGGAGGGAGAAGAGGGGATATGAGCTAACAATTATTTGAAAGGCTTTCTAAAAAGAGACTGTTTAACTATTCTAATTACATGGTATAATTGCATCTAAAAAATGGTACCTAAGCCTTACACAGCTATTACAACAATGTGATCTTTGTCAAGAGATTATTCAAATCTGTGCTATCAACTTTAAGACCACCTCTTCCAATGGAAACTCAGCCACCATTTTTCAGAAGGCTGGGTACTCTACCTCTGCTGCTTCTGGGCATGCTGGTCCAAACAGGGCAGAAATCTGTTCTTTCTGGACCTGGCTGATGAAAACAGCAAGAGACTCCTTGGTGCTACAGGTCGAGTTGGTGTAAGTGAACTCCCAGCTGAAGTTTCCAAGCCCTGCTGGCTTTGCGTTGACCTTGTCCATGGCGATCTGGAGGCCTGCCCCCCGCCTCTGCACACTGAATGGGTGGGAGATGTTCCAGGGGGCATGGAAGCCCATGGTGAGTTTAGCAGCTTCAAGCCAAGTCACCAGCATAGTGGCAAACAGCATCAGCACTAGTGTTGTATGGTCTACATGGCAGTCAGTCCCCCAGCAGAGCCCTGATCCTAGAGGGGCCTTAGGGCCTATTCTGGGAGCCACGAATGGCATCTAACACAGGTTACTGCAGACTGAGAGGCTCAGCCTTCCGACCACTCTTGCCAGGAACTTATAGAGTAACGTGCAGTTCCCTGAGGACCATAACTTGCTTTCTATCCAGTGCCACTAATTAACTGAAAGTCTCTCTTCCCGAGTTTGTCCTAACACGATCTAGTTATTGATCCCGTGACTCCACTGACAGCTTTCCTGTTCCTGGGCCAGTCACTACAAGCCCGCACTCCTTCTGTAAAGTGACAGTCATGAGATGCACTCAAATGTTGTCAGATGGCCTGTGCTACAATTCTGACTGCACCAAGTGTTACTTGTGTGATTTAGGGCATACTACTTCCCCTCTGTAAAGTGATGATAAACTGTAATGAAGTCTTTGCTAAGGTGATATGGTAAGGATTAAAAGCGATGATACAAGTCTAGTCATTGGTAAAATGTCTGGTCAAAGAGTCATTCCATCAATACTAGATTTCATAATGGCAGTGGTGATGATGATAATGATGATGATAGTTAATAGAGATGAAGATAATTAATGACAGCTATTATCATTTATTGAATCTATTTTATAGAAACTTTTTCTAGAATGAGTGTGCTAATGACTCTGACAAGATTGACTCATAACCAGGCATGGTCTATTTCCCTCGCCCGGGTTTAGCACACCATGGATGAATAGTAACCTCCATCTACATGGATCAGGGGAAGCTATTCATTTTCTGATGGATCACAAGGATGGTGGTACTCTTGGGGGCCAATATTATCCCCAGGGCCCAGCCATGAGCCAGGTACAGTCTACGAGGCCGAACTGCCTTCTCTCATGGGTCTGTCTGGCAGAAAAGGGGCTGGCATCTCACATTCATCTCAGGATTAGGCATTTTAGCACAGTATAACTTCTGTGACTCTCAAGGTGTGACCTATCCCAGTCTCCCTTGGTGGTTAGAAATATAGTTCCAAGGCCTCATTCCGCCCTTCTGAACTAAAATATTTTAAAATTGCTATGACAATCTGCATTGAATCTGTCTTCATATATCCCTAAATACACTAAGTTTGAGAAACCCTTACAGTCTGAAATGAGAGGAAAAGAATAGCCAATAGCCACTATCTACTTATTTTCCTTCAGTGATGAGCCCCTCAGATATCCTGAGTCTAAAGATTCCAAAGATTCCTTGCTCTAATCACAGAATTCAGTGGATCTTTTTGGTTCAGATGTTTATCAGATTATACTACATAGTTTTGGGCAAATCAGCTAATTCTCTGTCTCAGTTTCCTCAGTTTCACAATATGCATAATAATATCCTTCTCAGAATATTGCAAAGATACTGTGAGATTACATTACTAGCATACCACATCATACAGTATTCGTAGGAATCCGATCAGATTTAACCTCAGTTAAGAAGAGTTGATAATGGCTGTGTCATTACACAAACCATGATCTCAAAACTATAATGCCGGTAAGTAGATTATTTTATACTCTATGTCTCCTCTTACACTTTCATGTACAAACTTCAAAATTTTGTATTCCACTCTGGGTAATCTTTGATTCTTTGTGTATTCAGATTTCCTCTCTCCTGAGAGTCTTTGAGGCCAGGTAACTGCTTGTCTTTCTTTGGAGCTGCAGATCCAGCACTATGTTGGGCCTTTAAGCATACAAATTTATACTAATCATAAATATTTTGTATTCTAAAGTGCTTACAAATGAGCATGGCCAAAAACAGAAGGTAATAACAATGATGTTTGGTGCTAGTGAGTGTTTAAGAAACAGGTCTACACTGCTAGTAAGAGGGTTAACTATAGCAACTTTTCAATATACATCCACAAACCTTAAGAATAAATGCGTCTTTGACCCAGAAATTCCAATTTTGAGAGCCTATCCTAGACAAATAAGATCACATCAGATTTAACTTTAGTTTCATTTCTAATGGTCAAAAACTAGACAAAATTTTTTAGGGGCCTGGATAAATAACATGTAGTGAATCTACATGATTTAATTCCACAATCATTAAAAACGATGTTTTAAAAAATCTTGGCTAGAAGACTGAACCCAGAGCCCCACTTTGCTAGACAAGCACTCTACCACTAAGTTAAATCCTCCACCCCACAAATGATATTTTAGGGAATGGAAATTGTACCTGGTGTTTTCCCTTGTTTTAAATTTTCTTTTTCTTTTTTCTTTTCTTTTTTTTTTTTGCCTTAACATTTGCAGGAAGGAAGAAAGTGATCTTTTAATTAAAAAATAAACCCTAGAGACTTGCAGAATAAAAATCACAGGGAGTTAGTTAACTAAGCTTATTAGTTAGTTAACTAAGCCAGGTCACAAGCAGCCCACGCCGACCTGGGCTCTTGCACTTCTAGACACCTGGCTTGCCACAGTGGGCCCTAATTATCCTCTACTGAGCTCAGCCATTTCCCCTTTGCCCTCATGGGGAGTCAGAAACGGGATGCATCGGTCCAGGTAATGACCATCCTCAGCTGGAAAACTGTTTTTGTGCAATTTGCTCGATCTGGTAGATTGAAAAGGCCTGAGGTTAAAACTAGGCTAGAGAGAGTCACAGAAGACTATAGCTACTGAAGAGGGCTTGCTGTCCTTCCCTTCTCCAGTCTGCCTCCCTTCTAGGAAGTTCTTCAGCCTGCAATGCCAGTACTACAGTGCTACATTCCTTCATCAGATGATGATCTTGAACAAAAGTTGTCTGAGCTTGGCCAGCAGAGGTTCAGAGCCTGGCTTCCTACATCAGTAGGACAGATCATTGATTCCTAACTACTTTATTCCTCTTTACTGCCTGCAGAGACTCTTACAGGGGGAGAGTTCACTCAATTTATGGTCTCCTCAATGCTGATCAGCCTGGGCCAGAAGCCAGATATAGCCAGCTCTTCAACATTGGAGATTTAGTTAAAATTAGCTGTAAGCAGGATGGTGGGGCTTTAATAAAAGCTCCTACATCTTCTAGCTGGACTCCTGTTTATCCTTTGCCTTGCTTCAATCTGTAACTCAGTGACCTAATTAAGCCTAGGGGGAAAATGCCAGCATGGAATGCATCAGCTGTAACTTCTCTAAGAAGACGAGAGGCAGAAAAAGGGTTTTCACCTCCTTGGAATGACACAAGATACAACCAGATGAGTCTGCAAAAGTCTGCAGGAGAGGTAAAGGCAAGAGGCACATACTTACATCTCCTGGTGTGTTCTGGGAAAAGGCATCAACTCCAGGCTTCCCCAAGTCGGGCAGACTGTACGAGCCTCCATTTCCCTATCTGTGAAGTGGGGAAAGGGCAGAGGATCTCAGACCTTACCAGCTTCTTGCCCTAAGATCCCAGGGTTCTGGTGGATTCCTGAACACCACTGGGTGTCCTGCTGGATGATGGCAGCCAGTTTCCTTTCATATCTGGCTTACAGGTTCTTACTGGGAACATTCTTGAAGGTACTGTATAGTATGCCTTCTGTTAACCATCCCAAAAATAAGACCAAGTAAAAGTGTCAATCACCTGTCGAAATGTGACCCAAAGCTTCCATGTTGTATCCTGAACTCTTGCAAATAGTTGTGATGGCATCTCTGAAGATGAGGCTTCTATTCAGCCAAGGTTTGAGGAACTGGAAGAAGTGGAGTTAACCTTGACTTGGACATCTCGTGTCCTAGGTCTGTAGCAAAGCAAATTCCTCAGGATTCCAAGCCACTCCTTTAGATAACCTTGCATGCACACACTACTTCTAGAAGGCTGAGGCCAAGACACTGACCCAGCTGACAGATAAGAACAGTCGGGTCTTGTTCCTAAAAGGGATAATACAAGAGGAAGAGAACTCTCTCCTGGGGGCTCTAGCTGCTTCCTGTGCGCTTCGGCAACCGGATGTTTACCCTGCGCTGCTCAGACCTGTTTCCACGAGGAATGCGTCTCTGATACCTGGTCGGGTGCTTTGGGAAAGCTGTGGCTTCTAGTCAATACTGTCAATAATCAAGTTTTCTCCACCAGTATAATCTGAAATTTAGCAGATTGGCCTTGACCGAATGCCAAGTTTCTGAATATTTATTTCTTAGTCACTCCTGTCCCCCAGATTACTGTTCTACTCCTTGGCCATAAAATCCTAGCATGAGGAGCAAAATCTCTCAGAAAGTAGCGGGGAGGAGGGGAAGCTCCCTGCTCCAGTGATCAGTACTCAATGAGACTCACTGATTAACAATGATGTTATTAATTCCAAGCCACTTCCCATACAATTTTAGGTTTTCCAAGAATCCTTTGTTGTCCCATACATCGAGTGAATAGAAGGTATCTTACTTAATACATCTTTCTCTGCTGATGGCATATTTTTGAACCATGAGCATGTTTCTCCATTCTGTGTGACCTGTGTGTCAGCAGGCTTGGCGTCTGGCCCTTCTCTCTGGTGTGCAGCCATCTAGCACCAGGCAGGATGTCCCTTCTGACTCCTCCACCCACTTCAGCGTCCTGTCTGGAAATACCAGAGCCTTCCCACTTCCTGGAATTTCCTTTGCTTGAGTTAAAGGCTCCCAGCTAGTTTGTCGGCCAGGCACTCAGGGTGGCTATCCCCAGGCTGTGATAGCCCGGGAACCAAGGCTGCAAAGCAGAGGACGACATACTTAAAGGCTTAGGGAGGAAGGAGGTGTTGGCAGCCACTCCAAGTACTGATGTTCCTACTTCTGCCCCAGAATCGAAGGCTTCTCGACACTACTTTCCTGTAGGAGGAGGCAGCACTGCTGAATATTTGTCAGTATCACTTTGGCAAAGAGATTTAAGCTTGCTTGGACAAGTTATATATTATCTGACCTCGGTCTCCCGATTTGCTATTTCTCCAGCCATCTGTGTGAGGATTAAATGGAGTAATCGACATAGAACACATAGCATGGTGTTGCAAGGGGCTGCCATTGCCATCAAGAAGAATGCGAACTTCGTTGGACGGGTGCCATGTTCACCCAAAGGAATAAATGACCGTTGCTGTAGATTCCAGAGGAATGGGTAAAAGACATCGCTGCCACACGTTTCTGAAGATGCCTGGATTAATAATTTTTAATGTATACATGCACCTGCATATATAGCTGACAAACAATCATTAGAACAGTGAAGCTCTGGCCAGTCCCTGGAAAGAAAAAAGAAAACATGTGCCTGTAACAGTTAAAATATGTTTGTTTCTCCACCTGATGACACTACCTTGTGTTTATATTCTCCAGGCATTAAATCAAACAACTTTTGGCTTCTAAATCATATAGACCAGTGATGGCAAACCTTTTAGAGCTTTCAGTGATTCAAACAGCCCGCTGTGGCCTGCATGCCATCAGTTCGCCCCAACTGATACAGACACATATGTTATTTAAAACTTTCTAGAAGATATACTTAAAAGAGCAAAAGCAATGACATTATTTACCTAATATCCTAAATATTATCATTTCTAAATATTATCATTTTAATATGTAATCAACATTTTTTAAATTGAGATTTTTAAGTTATTTTATTTATGCTAAGTTTCCAAAATTTGGTGTATATTTTGTTCATAAATGCATCCCAATTCAAACTTAGCTCCTTTCAATTGCTCAGGAGCCACATGTAGCTAGTGGTTATACTACAGGATTGCGCAAGTCTAAATCTTCTCTCTGAGTGCTTTCTCAACTTGCTGAGTACAGCAATGTCTCCTACGGGATTGTTAAAAGTCTTGGAATTTAACGCCTCTCTCAGGGACTTTGTACTTTGCTTCTGATTTCTAAAGCTACACAGATAACATTGTATGCATTTGTTCTTTATGGCACAATGCTTTGAATTATCTATATATCGTGGAACAGTTAAATCTAGCTAATTAACACACGCATTTCCTCACATAGTGATCAATTTTGTGGTGAAAACGCTTAATATTTATGCTCCATATTTTTCAAGAATACAATATATGATCAACAACTATGATCACCATGCTGCACAGCTGATTTCTTGAACTTATTCTTCCTGTTTAACTGTAATTATAGATGCTTTGACCAACATCTCCCATCTTCCAAGCCCCTCATATCCCAGCGTTCTGCTCTCTACTCTCATGAGATTGATCAACTCTTTTAGATTCCACATATGAATGAGAATATGTTGTATTTGTCTTTCTGTGCCTGGCTTATTTCACTTAACCGTGTCCTCCAGTTTCATCTATGTTGTTGCAATGACAGGATTTTGTACTTATATTCTTTAAGGCTATTTGTGTCTTAATAGTTGTATTCCATTATGTTTATATGGACATATATACACACTTTATATATAGACACTTAGGTTGACTCTGTACTTGGATATTGTAAGTAACATCACAACATGTATAGAAATGCAGATGTTTCCTCAACGTACTGATTTCATTTCCTTTGGATATGTACCCAGAAGTGGGATTGTTGTGTCTCCATCTAATTCTTAATGCCTTTCAGAAGCTCCTGCTGATAAAGGAGCAAGTTAGCTATGTCTTCGTGTCCCAATCTTGTTCACTCCATGACACTGAGAATTATAATATTTATATGGTTCAATAAAACCCATAAGCGAGGCTGCCCATGCTGCCCCCAGTCCCTGTGAGGGTGAGGCGGTCAGTATCTCTGGACCCACCAGTGTGCTGTGGCTCATCAATTTGGAAGGTTAAGTGCAAGGTCACAAGGCAATTTGCTTCATGCGTTTTATTTGGGGAGGTGGAAGTAGGTACCTGGGGTTGGAGTAAGCTTTTTATTGCAATCTGTGTAAACACCATTTTTGTCAGTCAAGTGCATGTGCTTGGGTAACACTTCCTTCCTACAAAGAATGAACGAGTGGCCTCAAGAATATGTGTGCCCAGGCTGTTGCTGTCAGTGAGTGAAATCGAAAGAAATGAGTACCTACAGATGCAGAGCTGTGCAGTCAGCTCCCCTCTTGTGCTCTATGAAGCCCCGCTGGTGCAGAGTTCACAGCAGGACCTGGAATGGAGCTGTGGGCACTCAGGGCATAACAGAGTACTAGGGAGAAAGAGCTGAAGGTGGGGAAAGGCTTCTCAGCTAGCACATGTGGTGCGTTGCCCCTCCGGTCAATAAATCAAGGTTTTGTGCAGGAAATGACCTCAGTGACAGGAATAATGTCAAGGCTGACAGGAGGTCCTTCAGAGGAGGGGAGAGGTTGCTACTTTTCCACTTTCAGCATCAGGTTTACGTGACTGAGATTGGATTCTCCTTCCTTAGAGCAAGCGTTCTTGCTTTGTTTTCCAAGAGACCCATGAAAATCCCCAAGACAAATTTGTATATAAATGCATAAGGTTTGGAGGGAAGTCACGGAGTGGATGGAGTTTAATGATAGATATGTGCTTGGTTTTAGACCCCAAACTCCCTTAGCTCAAAGTCAGGGCCTGAGATTCTGTCAACTCTTAACTATGTAGCTTGGGCAAGTTCCTCGGCCTCTTGTTCTCAAGAGAAGTAATAATCTCTGCACAGGGCTGCTGTGAGGCTAAACTAGATCTTACCGACAAAGCTGCTGCTGTCATATGGTAAGTGCGCCATTAGGTCCACCCTTGTGACAATCTAGACAGCCTACAAAGAGGATCTGGGATGAGAACCTTTGACTGCTGCCCTAGAAGCTGTACTTTGAGTGTCATTAGCTTTTTGAAATATCAGATAACCAGGGAGAGGATGGGTATGAAATTCTGATGGCCAGTGATGGCGCCCTTCTTTACTGAGAAAGAGATTAAGAACTTGGTCCCTTCCTTTCCATATCTCAGTGGAGGGACAAACTTCAGCGTCAGCTCTGCCATGTGGGACGCTAAAGGTCAGTCCATCACAGTGTACTTTTGCCCACTTAACACCATCACAACCTCCGTCTTGCTATTTAGCTAACACAAGGGAGGGATGTCTCACTTCCTTTCTTTCTGATTCATCATTGCTAAGCTGAAATGAATAGATTCAGCCTACAGTTCTAGCGCCCCGACTCTCTTTCCTCTTGGACCATACTACCTGACTTGAACCAGTGGTCTACAGCCTAAGACCCTTCCTAAAGAGGGGTTCCCCACCCCCACTTCTGAAGGCATCTTGTGCTTTCGCTTTTCCTTATCACACCTCATTTCCTTGCCCTTACCCAAGATGCTTATGGTAAGCATTTCGCAGCTATTCCATAATCGGATTCCAATGAAATAGTCTAAAGAAGGGGATCTAGAGGCTCAAGATGAATTTTCTAGATTTTAAGGAGGGAGGTTTCAATAAAAGGAGAAATTTTATTTCCCTTTACGAAGACTTCGTTAGGCACAGTACTGTCCAGAATCTGGAAATATCCTCTCGAATCTTTAAATAGCATTTGGTGCCCTGACAAACGCATCATCCCCTCCAACCTGCTCTGCACCAACTCCACTCCCTAAAGAAGGACTGCATTTTAAAGACAAGCTACGAATCCCTTGGCTTTCCAAAATAGCCTGAAATCATTAAAAAATTGAGCTTGCCTTCCCATCACCTTATTAGCAAGGTACAGGTTCTCCAAAAGGCAACATAACCTGAGCTTGTACTTTTTCATCTGTCCAAATTCTAGCTACCATCCAGTTGACTGTGAGGATCGAATACACACTTACCTTTGGGCCTGGCTGCCATCAGCCACCAGGGTTTGGATTTTGATGGTACTGTCTGCATTAACACCTTGCAGGTGGGCTAGGAGGAAGTCTGGAGGAATTTTATAAACTGAGAAGCGCTACATAGATGCATAATGGGGCCCTGTAAAGTTGGCCTGCACATATTGTTTGTCTTTCCCTGCTTTCAAAACGTGAGAGAAACCTGTTTTCTGCTTCTGAATTGCTGTCAGCCCCTGTCCTAAGAGGTATCTTGGCTGTTTCCGGGTTGTGTTACAAAACTCTGAAATGTTAGCTTCTGGTGTCCTGGGACTGTTGTATACTGAACATATGATTGCTGTCCCTAAGAAAAGGGAAAGACAAAGGAAGGAATATTTATGTTAACCAAAAGAACACCACGTGTGAGCATGGGTCGGAATTGAGCCTCTTGGTCAAACCTCCGGCCCTTCACCTGTGAATGACCTGAAAAATGAAGGTTTATACTTTTTAGTGAATGTAGATGCCCAAATCTAACTAGAATTTTTTCAATTATTGGTTTCTAAATGTATGTGGCTGTGGGATGGGAAGGAAGAAGAAAAAGTGTTGCGAAGAAACCTTATCCAATACATGACTTTTTGAGAGACATTCCATAGGAAATAATGGATGGTTAAGAGATAGTGCATCTTGCTAGGGCACTGGAGACCTGGTCTCCAGACTTACCTCTCTCCCAAATCAGCGCATCACACAGCCAGCTACTTTACCTTTGGAGGCTCAGATACCCTTGGGAATAATATGGAAGTTCTTAGGTCAGATGATGTTATCATTCACCCACACTCAAACCCACTTAGGTTATCTAGTTGTGATGTAAAGGAGAAATGGGACAGGAAGTGGCAGCGCCTCCTACTGGTGTCAGAGCTTTACTCTGGGCCTTGGGCTGCTGGCTGGTTTTGAATAAAACCTCTGTCCTATAGCATGTAGTGTGCTTGTTTTGTCCCCCACAACGGCAGGGTCAACATAGCCAAGACACTCTCCCTGTGGACATTTCAGCCACTGGACCTGTTGCAGGCAGGGTGACTGCATGAAGCAATGATGCTTTCAGTGTGTTTTCAGTTCGGCCACCAGAACAGTGGTACCCGTACCACCTGGCATTGCTGGAAGTGCAGATTCTCAGGCCCCAAGTCTAGCATGGGCCCAGCACACTAAATTGTAACAAGCTCTCCCAGGGATTGTGACACTTACAGAAGTTGGGAACCACTGCACTAGGGCAGCTCTGTCTTTGACAAGTGTGGCATCAAAAGGTGATCAGTGGGTCACTGCTTAACACAACTTGGCATTAATCCATATCCCCAGTTCCTACTGAATGGTACCCTCTTGAGTCACATTTTAGATGCTCCTTTTGTTCCCATATTAAGGAAGAACTAGGACTCTGTAGCAGGAGGTGATCTTCAAGAGTCAGTGAACCTAAGAACCTGGGCTAAGGCCTCTACGGTAATGCACTCACCACTCTGCGCAGGAAGTGGTATTGGCTTCAGACTTTGACACTGACCATCTGATCAAATATAGTAAGAAGAAATTTAATACAGCATTTCCTCAAATTTCTCCAGGCCTGGTGCATGAAAAGTGCTCAAGCATTGAGGGTTTGCTGGAGGTTGAATGTATGCTTATCCATGAGCAGCACCATAGAGGGACAAAGGAATGGCAGCAGCTATCTGTGGCTCTCTGGACTACCAGTTAGATTGGCTTGACTACCATCTAACTGGTTGTGTGAGTCAAGTGACTTCTTCTACCTGGAAAGGTTCATCTGTAAAGTACAGGTTGTACACAGTCTGCAGGGCATCTTCACCTCTGCCCATGATTTACTAATGCCTTGCTGTCTTTTGCCAAAAAAATCATTTTTCAGTTTCTTTTTAATTTTTAATTAGTTTGCAATACATATTAATAACATTCATCTTGGGGAATATATATATAATATTTATATACATATTTTACATATTTATATAAGACCTTAATCATTTTTATTTCTCTTTCCCTCCCCTACCCTTCCTCCCTGCACTCCCACCTCCATAAATTCTATCTCCCTGTTTCCTATCATTTATCTTTTATTTTACTCTTTATTTATATTTTGGGTTTCTCATATAAAGGGAACCATGTGATATTAAATTCTGTATGTGTAATGTATTTCACTTAGCATTATGGTCTTAAAGTGCATCCATCTTCCTACAAAGGATTCAAATGTATCCTTACAACTTTATGGCTGAGTAGAATTTCATTATGCCTATATACTACATTTTCCTTATCCATTTATCTGTCAATGGGCCTATAGGCTGCTTTCAAGATTTAGTTATTGTTTAGTTGTGCTGCTATAAACATGAGTGTGCAGTGTTACTGTAATATAATGTCTTTAACTCTTTTGGGAAGATACCTAGAAGAGGAGTAGCTGGGTCAAGGGGAATTCCTATTTTTAGTGTTTTAGTGTTTCAAGGACTCTCCATACTGATTTCCATAATGGTTGTACTAGTTTACTTTCCCACCAACAATATAGAAGTGTTCCTTTTTCCCATAGCCTCTCCAGCATCTGTTATTCCTTGATTTCTTGATGATAGCCATTTTTTTATGGAGTAAGGTGGAATCTCAATGTTGTTTTAATTTGCATTTCTCTAATGACCAGTGATGTTGAATATTTTTTCATGTATTTATTGACCATTTGCATTTCTTCTTTGAGAAAGTGTCTATTCATTTTGATTGCCCCTTTTTATTGGTTCTTTTATTGGGGAAGTCTTTTTTTTTTTTTCAGTTCTTCATATGCTCTAGATATTGGTCCTTTGTCCAAGGAATAGCTGCTGAAATTCTTTTCCCTTTCTATAGGTTGTTTCTTTACTCAGTTGTGTCCATTGCTATGCAGAAGCTTTTTAATTTGATACAATTAAATTTAAATTTAATTTGGTATAATCTGTTGATTCTTGATGTTATTTCTTGTGCAGTGGAGGTTCTGTTCAGAAAGTCTTTGCCTATGCCTGTCTCCAAGTTTTACCTATCTTATCTTCCAGCATGTTCAGTGTTTGCATTTTAACATTTAAAAGCCTTGCTGTCTTAATGATATTGGAATCATGAGTGATGACAAGTGACTTCTCCATACAAAGAGAGAGGAGGGCAGGCTGAGCTGTAAAGTCACAGCTACTTTGCATGTTCAAGTGCCTTACCAAACCAGGATGATACAAACTGTACCCACTATTCTGCATCCTCAGCAAAACACACATAGGCTTGTCGCTCTTCTACATGCTAGACTTCAATCTGATATAGATTATTTGGTTGTCTTGGGGAGTTTCATTCTGGAGGCGACAGTGGCCTCTCCTAGAAAGCTGTCCCCAAATACAGACCTCTGCTGAATCCAAATCTTGAAGTTATAGCTGGAGCCAGTTAGAGTGGCTTCTCTTCTCTCTCTCTCTCTCTCTCTCTCTTTCCTTTCTCTCTCTCTCTCTCTCTCTCTCTCTCTCTCTCTCTCTCTCAACTTAAACTCAAGGAGTATTTTTTTCTTCCCCTTTTCTAGACCTATCTCAACCTTAAAGATTTCACTGAAAAAGTAGATGCAAAGCCCATCCAAGACCTCCCTGTCTCCTAAAGTCTGGGCTTTATGAAAGGTTTGTCTTATTAAATGTTAGAGCTGAGGGCTGAAGTCTGTGTTTTTTTTTTCTTAAATCCGTTGCACAACAATCTCTTGTTTTAACCTTTTGCCAAACTCTGCATGTCTGTCAGAGGTTATTATGAGTGTTTGAACAGTGATTTCTACCTTTAGACCTTGATTGCAACAGGTTCCAAGTTTCTAGAAGAGCTCACCGAGCACTCTCAGGAATGGATACAGTAGCTCAAGGTGTGGCCTAGTTCCAGGAGTTGTGGAAAGGGCAGGTGTGACTAAATGTGGTGCTGAGCCAATACAGCCAGCTGTGCAAGGAGCTTTCCTTCTCCCAGGATACTGGTCAGATCCTGGTCAGTGTTCCTGTGAGGTAAGCTAACAATCCCAACCGCCCTATATTTTACACATCTATGAGATAATGCGGATGGAAGTGGTAATGGAGAAGGTGAGATGTGCATCTACGCTCAGCAAAAAGCTCTTTTATAATGTGAAATTACATTTGACTGAGTAGTGGCGAACTTGTATGTTGTCACAACTCTAGAGCTGCCTGTGTGCTAACGAGAGACAGAATTGGAAAAGATTGTTAATCCTACCAAATGCACTAAACCAGACTTAAAATCTTTAAAGCTTCCATTCTGAAAACTCTGTCCCAGTCAGTTCACCAACTGTTGATGGCAGAGATCCCTGTTTGGAAGGGAGAAAAAGAAAGGAATCCTTGTTAGACATTCTATTTAAGTGCTGGGGACCATACCAGGAACATGATACATGTTCCCTTATTGGCTTGCTGCTTCCTGTGAGGTAGGTAGTATCATTCCCATTTTACAGATGAAGAGTTCGCCTCTGGGCTGTCAAATACCATATCCTGGACTACACAGCCAAGACATAGTATGGCTTGTTGGAGCCCTGACCAGTCTGTCTTCACAGACAGAATTCTTGCGTGTTGTCTTCACAGGCAGAATTCTTGAGTGTCTGTCAAAACCTTTGATTCTTAGAAATCAGAGTGTCACTCCTGTGGATGTAGGATAAGATAGGAATTTATCTCTGATGAGACTTTAGAATGACCCAGGCCTTTCTGAACTTGAGGATTCAATTCGGAGAAGAGTAATTAAAAAAAAAAAAAATGCTCTTCTCCTCCTTGCTTTAAGTCCTTGCCTCTGTTTGGCAAAGACAGTCAGTCCAAAGAAAGCCTGTAGAGTTAGAATGACCCAGGCTTGACATCTCTTCTGCCGCGTGGCCACTGCCCTTTCAGGGAGGAAGTGACTTCTGCTGAGCTGAGCTCCTGAAACTGACCAAAGCGAAGGATTCCTGCAGCATGACATGCCCCAGCAGATGGAATGTCAGTGGGCTCTGCTTCATCTTTCTCCCACAACCAAAGGGCCCTCCAAGGAGGCCGAGGTTCAGCCTGTACATTCTCCAAGATTGTGGCACAGCTCGCCCTGACTTTTTTGGCTGGAGGCTTTAAAGACCTCCTTTGTACAGAAAGAACAAATACTAACCTAGCTCTAGTGAACTCTTGTGGGCCTTCTTGGAAGGATCAAGGCTGGGGAAAGTGCTGCTTAATTCCCGGATGTCTGTGATTTTGCAGGTGGGGTGATTGAGAGGTGTGAAGGGGCAGGAGAACTCATGCGTTATTCCTGCAGAGAGGGAGAGAGGGAGAGAGGGAAAAAGGAAGAGAGGGAGAGAGAGAGAGAGAGAATGAGTGAGAATTCTTAAAATTCTTAATAAATCTGGAGGTGGGAGAGGCCAAACTGGTATGTCAGCAGAAAATGAACCATGTCAATTTAATGGCTCACTGCTGCTGTCATTCCGGACTTGTTTGTTTATTTTGCTGGCTTCGGGGCCTGAGGCAGGCAGTTTGGGGGACTAGAGAGAGGAGTTCCCTGGAGAAGAGAATGGATGGCAGTCTCAAGATGAATCTGAGGGCAGAGGTCCCTTTAGCTGGACCTTCCTGTCCTGTGAATCTAGCAGGCAAGGTGATGCCTCTGCTTCTGTGACACTAGTGGTCCAAAGTACCTCGTGCTGTTTGGGTTTGGTTTTTCTTGGTTTGCAGCTAGTCAGAGGTCAGGTTGGATTGTACTGAGGCAAGCTCACTTTTGTTTTCAGCCCTGAGGGGCTGGAGTTAAAGGCTTTGAAAAGGAGCCAGGGGCGCTTGGGCAGCTTCTCTTTCAGGGGTCACAACACTTCCACTTTCAGTTGTGAAAATAAAACTAGGAAGTGAAGTCCCCGAGCACGTTAGAAAGCCCGGCCATAGCCTGACTCAGAACAGCTCAGAGCAGGGCAAAAGTGGGGACGCTCTGAGACAGGCTGCCTGCGTGCATGGACGCTCTGAAAACACCCTGTCCCTGGAGGAGCCAGCGGTGAGAAAAGAGGGACATGGAGCCAGGAAGCCCCCTTCACTGGAAACGCCAAGGCACTCGGCCCCTTCTCAGGGTAAGGGAACCTCTAGGGAGTCCTGTTCAGTGAGGGGTCTTGTGAGTGTGTGAGAGAGGTATCCTGTCCTCCAATTTCAGCAAAGCAACTTGGGAGACTAGAGCTTGCTGTGTCCCCTGGTACATCATGCTCTCTCTCCCCCTGGACTCTAAATGCCATTTTGGAGCCCCTGTGTCAGGAGGGAGGAGGGGAAAGAGGCGTCTGGGCATAAATGGGTTCTTCTGCTGCCTCTCTTAGGGAGGTTAGCTGAAGCCCAGACCTCTTGGGGTGGGAATGGGGGGCTGAATATCTGGCTAGCTCTCTTGTGGTGGGCTGGGGATTTACCCTCAATTTTCATTCGACTCTGACTCTCTCATGTGGTAAGAGCTGATGGATGAGAGTGAAGAGGTGGATGAGACAAGTGGAAGGTTTCTGGACTAAGTTTGGTTTGTTTTCAGGGGTAGGGCCACAGGTCACACTGGCAGAGGTTGAAGCTTTGTACTTTCCGTTGTGGGTATCAACCGTTTTTTGGTGGTGGGGTCAGAAAGGTAGGAATGAATCTGAAGCTCCAACTCATGGGTGATTGGGCAACCTCAGATTGCCTCACTGTAACAGAGGCAAAGTATTAAAAAATAATAAAACAAATGAACTATTTAGCTCAAAGAATACAAATGGTCCAATTACTACTGCTTGACCTCTCCCTCCACCTTCTAGCATGGAATCACTCTGTGGAGGCCCCCTCCAAGTGAGAGGTATTTGAGGTGAAAATAGAATACATCTTGGGAGAGGCATGGTATAAAAATTCGAGGGCATCACTTGTGTGCTTGGCACAATAAAAGAAATAAAATTATAAAACAAGAATCACAAATGTAAGTGTCTATAGGAACAAGCAGGTGATATGGATAAGTAAAGTAGGTGGTATGTAAGGAGTTGTTCACTGGTGAGTTGCTAGAAAAATTCAGAGGAGGCATACCTCAGATAAACACATCCAAGTTCAAGTTTTTTTTTGGTTTTTGGTTTTTTAAAACAGATTTTTATTAACATTTATCCAAAATTATACAAACTTACAGGCCATTAAAAAAATATACCATCCAGACCAAAGGTAATATTTCAGCCTCGCATTTGGCTAGGTTCTGACCTAAAGGAATATTCTCTTCCAGGCTATATTATAACTCTCTAGGACAAAGTCAGCTACAACAATATGAGTATACCGTTACATTCCTAAATCCTACACATCTGTGAAGGTCAAAGAAGGAGAGAACTGTGAATGGAGAGAGGGATGATGAAGCCACTGAAGTACCAGCACATAGTAGTACTCATATTTAATCAAGCCAATCGTTTGAGATGGGTGATTGTGTCATTCTACTTACTGAGAAAGTAAGTAGGCTCAGAGAGGTAAAGCAACATCCCCAAGGTCACAAAGCAAGCAAGTTGTCAAATTGGGACTGAAACTCCTGTCATTGTGATGCTGAAAAACTGTCCTTCATCCACTCACATATAGGGTTAGCCTTCCTCGAGATTTCCTAGAAAATTTAATTTGCAAAAAGATTTTCAAGTATGATGACCTGGACACTAAGTATTGAGTTCACATGTTTATAATCTATGTTTCAGATGGAAAATTTTTTTAGAGCCACAAATATTACAACTATTATTCATTGGACGCTTTCCTTAAGGCAGAACTGTGCTCGGTGTTTTATGGGGATTTTACTTTTTGATCTTCAAAACATTCCTATGAAGTAGATACTTTGTTTCATGCATGAGAAAAGTGGGGCTTAGCAATACAGACGTTGAACAATCCAGGGTTAAGTTGGATCTGAAAGTTAACTTTTTTAGTTCTGAAGGTGATCCCTGCCTCAATTTCTGTTGAGTCTATTTTAGTACACAGGCCAAACAAGTAGGAACAGGAAGAAACTTGTCTTTTGAAAACCCTCCTGTCTCAACTCCATAGAGACAGGAGGCAGGTGGGTAGTTGAGAGGCATTGAGAGCTGGTAGCGTTAGGGGCTGATTGCTTAATGGCACAGGGTTTCCTTTGGTGGTAATGAAAATGTTTTAGAACTGGGTAGAAGTGGTGGTGGCACAATACTACGAATGTACTAAATTCTTGGAACTGTTCACTTTAAAATGGTTGTTCTTCGTTATGTGAATTACACCTAAAACAATATTCTCCCACCTCGAAGCAGATGTGTTCCAAATCAGGATTTGGCTATTTTTTTTTTTTTTTTTAGAAGTTAGGAGTGCAGTTCCTGTTCTGTCTGTCTTACATGCCCAGCCAGTAGATACGTTGACCCTCACTGGGTGCAGCCAGACAGGCGACTCTTGAGTCTGGCTGAACCCTGCAAAGTAGCCTTGTCCCGGCAACCGTGAGCTTAGCCATCACGGTTATCACCACATTCGTCTGTAAATGTGTTGAGCTGTGTTTTTGCCCTTGGTGTCCTCCAATCCTGAAGTCAGAAATTAGCTCTTCCTCCTTTCACAGGGTCAGACACTCCGTAGGTTCTCAAATCCTAGCGTTTTAAGCAATGTATGAGTTTTTGGAGTTTGAAAGATCAGAGAATCCAAGTACTGCAGTTACCTGGCTATGGGATCAATCGTCTGTTGGAGCTGGTTATAGATCTCTCTGTCTCCTCCAGTCATTCTATTCTAAGAGTGCTGGGGTTGTGAGCGGTTTCTAGGAGGATGCTGGGAAAGGAAGAGGGCCTGGGTCATGATAAGGCCATGCCTCCTCCAACCAGCAGTGTTCTGTTTAATACTTTATTATATGTGCTGCCAAAGTGAATCCAGTGCTCTGTTTAGAGACAAGGAGCTTTTTAAAAGACTTTTGCATGTAAGTGGAATGAAAAGCAAGATCATCTCTTCTTTTGTAACAGAACGTTCGATGCTAATGGAGGAAGGAAAGAGTCCCTCTTTACTGAGGACTGTCTACTGAGGACCTGATAGTTGCCCAGCTACTACATACATTATCCCTTCTGTATGCAAATAAGGAGAACTGATGCTCAATGACTTTAAGTAACTGTCCTCAGGGCCACGTGGCTGGTAAACGGTGGAGCTGCTGCTCTGCCATCTGGAGAAGTGGCAGCCTTGGAAGTTTGCCTCTGAAAATGAGGGTATTGGCAAAAAAGCTGGCTGCTTGTTCTTTGAGCCTGGTAACTCTTGACCATTGTTCCAGCCAGGTAGCACGAGCCAGATTCTGCACAGAAGTGAGGCGGAAAGGCCTCTTTCACATGCTCTTGCATCACCTGGTCTTTATCCTGGCAGTGTCAATGGGGATCTGGCACTCTGTCCAGTGTATCTTTTTATAGACCCTCTTATCAAACACAGTGTGATTGTGATGCTGGCTCTCCTTACCTTCCTTTTCTCATAATTCACTTGTCAGCAATAGGCTTGTGGTGCCCTTGAGGCTATTTACCTCGATGAGGCTTTCCTTGGGTAAGACTATTGGACTGGGATTTGTTTGAAGCACAGAGGTAGATAAAGGTTGGCCGTATCAACCTGAGCACCAAGGAGAGTGGTCACTTCCTGCCTTCACCCCAGGAGTGGCTCCACGTCTGTCCTATCAGATTGAGGTAAGAGGTCCTTGGTGTTTGACTTAACGAGGGTATCCTATTAAAGGCCACTCAGGGAGTATTTCGCTTTCGAATGCTCCCTACTTGTTGAGTAGTTCTCTATCTTCTCTCTATTCCCCCTTTTCACCACCTTTAAGTAAATTGTCTTCTCTTAGTTTAAACTCGCTTTCTTTAATTCTTTACTGTAGCTGGGTTTATGATCTCCGGGAAGTATATTTTCTAGCAGGACAGCAGCTCACAGTCTACCTCCGGATGTAACATTTTGGTACATGACCAGGCAACTTAATAGAAGACATCTGAATACTGTAAGTGAGTGACCAGTCCCAGAGTTGTTGGCCACAGATTAGCTGGAACCAACACTCTAGACTGGCCCTCATTGAGGGTGGGCTACAGGAAGGCTGGAAAAAGAGGAAAGGTATTTATTTTTAGCTTCCACTGCAACTCATCTTGGTGGCTTCATTAGCTTGGGACTGCAACTGAAAAGTAATGTTAGATTGCTCCGTAGTGGTCTTTTGATACTAACCAAATTGTGACTTTGTAAAATGCTATGTAATGATTTTTATTGTATGTGTTTTTAGACAGCTCAGGTTTTCATCTGCCTCTTATGGAATTCAAATAAACAGTGGTTACTCTGCCAGGTAGTTAAATGCTCTTAGAGCAGCTGTCACTCTCAAAGCAGAGGACAGGTTTCACTGGGACAGTCTGGCCTGATCCCCCCCTACATGTGTGGAGGGGAATGTCGAGCCTGCATTGCCTCAGTTTCCTTCTGGTTTGATCCTCCGCTGGTGGGGAGGTAATTTAGCTCTTGAGATTCCCCACTTCCGCCTTCCCAGGCTGTGAGTGACAACTCATGAGCGAGCTGCCTCATTAACCCACCGTGAGCGTGAGAGGACAACCTTTCTTTGCTGGTCTCTTATTCCAACCTTTTCCTGTCGCCCTGTGCTTTCCTTTTTTTTTTTTTTTTTTTGGATGCATGTTTCTGCTAAAAATTAGACAGGGACTCTAAAAGTTTTGGGTTAGCCTTTCTCTTTTACAATTTAAACTTTCTAGTTAAGTCCATAGATCATGAGTAACCGTCTATAAGGGTGCCCAAGATAGGAATCTCATTTTAAGCAAGGAACACATACCCCATCTCTGGATCAAATAAGACATTAAGATCTTGCTCGTCCAGGAGGACACACGTGAGGACGTGCCCAGTCCAGCTGTCCTGAGCACAGTCTCCTGGCCAGCAGGCCCAAAAGACTGAACCTGAGACACAGTGGAAAGAGCCGACTTCTAGGTGATACTAGAGGGAGTTATTTCCATAAACAGCACAAATACGGCCAAAACACATAAGACTTTACAGGAAGGATTTCTAAACTGTCCTTTCTTCTCCTTTTCTGAACTGAAGGCCATAAACTCAGTCTGCTTGAAAGCCACGGCTCCCCTTTTCGGGTGGCTGGATCATGTTCTGAGCCATACAGGTACAAGTGGCTTATCAGGTGGTAGTTGACGCCATCCGTGGGACTTGGTGAAGTCTATAGACTTACACCTAGAAGGAGTCCAATGGTTCACTTTTTTCCTCACTGTCTTACTCTTAGAGAAGGTCCCAATTTCCCAGTCCTCCCTTTTCCCCAACCCTAGATTTGATTCTCATGTGTGCGGGAGGGAATGGGGAATGCTCTGATGAATATGCCTTTACGGAGTATGTAATTTGTGACTGCTAGACAACAGATACGGGGTTTAGCCTGTGAGTTCCTTAAATATAAATACCAGGTCCTAAGCTTTTCAGAGTAAATTTAGGTAAAGCCCAGCCAGTGCTGCTATGAGGAACGTTGCTTGGGTGACTAGAGGAAACAAGGTTCCCAGAGACTTCTTTGTCTGAGGGCCCAGGGCTGAGATTTTCTCTAGACTATTACCTGTCTGTTTGTCCCCTACAACTCCTCACAGGCTAAGATTTCCAATGTGGTTTGTCTCTCTTGTGTCAGCTCACTCAAAATACTTAAAACTGGCCCTCTCTGAGCCCCTTCCTAGAAACTTGAAATGCTTGTTTGCCCCTGCACCCTACTGGGGGATAACTCCAAGCAGCTTGCTTGCCCTTAGGTTGCCATGACACTGCCTCTCCCCCTCAGATGGTATAGCCATTAAAAAAAAAAAGACCACTCAAGTCAGCTGGCTGAGGAACCCCCGCCCCAACCACCAAGGGTCTTCATGTTTGTGACCCAAAGTGACTCCACTTTTACAATGATTACACAAGGCCCCAGACGCCATCATTTTCACACTTCTTGGAGACTGTACCTTTTTTTTCCTTTCAACTAAAGATGGACCCTTCCTACCTTAGAAATATCTCTTCACCATTTCCCACCCCTTTTCTCTCGTGCATGCCTCCAGCCACATCGGGGCATTCCTTTTCTTCCCCTCCACTTAGGTACATTCAACCTAATATGATAACTGGTCTGTCCATGAAGAAGCTAGATTAGACACAAGAGATATCAGCTGAGAAAGATAGTTTGGTACTAGTGGCCAAGCAGTGTTTGAGCCCATGTAGTCTGACTCAAGAGGTCTGGAAGCCAGGTGTGGTGGCACCTGCCTATAATCCCAGCACCTGGGAGGCTAAGGCAGGAGGATTGCTGTGAGTTCAAGGCCAGCCTGGACTACATAGCAAGACCCTGTCTCAAAAAAAAAAAAAAAAACCAAAGAAAAGAGGTCTGGAGTCAGAGTTTGGGTCTTAGTGGCTGTAGGCTTCATTGATGCGATCATCGTCTTTGATTTGCCCCTAGAAAAACAACACTGGTGATAAAGCTAGGAGAAAGGATCACACATCCTTGAATTGCTAGTGTTCCATACAGCCATATGGCCTCCCCCTTGCTCAAATTCATGAGCTCATTCCACACACTAACAATTCTGTGCTTTTCTCATTAGATAGATGCAGAAGCCCCAGAGAGCAGGAGCTATATATTCTGCCTGTTCCTCAACACATATCACAGTGTTGGACACAAGTCCAAGATCTTTGCCTTATTGAAAGTTAATGTACAAGTAAATTAAGAGTATAAAGGGTAAATATACCTCTTGCCACATGCATACTTTTCTAGTCCAATGAGGGATGCCAAAGTTAAGGTACATCCCACAGAGTGCTTGTCTCAAAGTGTTATAACTGTCTGGGAATTGACTTTATCCCCTATAAGATTAGGACTCCAAGTGTGCTTTCTCCATTCTGAGCATGTTGCCTGGTACACAGGAAGTGTTCGAATGCCTAAGTGCATGCGTTAGGAGTGAACCTCAACCTCGCTCGAGTTAGGCTGCTTAGTGTTGCCCCTTGTAGCATGACGCCCCTGGCTGTGGCATTCCCAAGGAAGATCTGGCTGGCTCTTCTCCTTTATAGGAGCATATTGTGTTTCTTGTGGGATTGAATCTGCAACTAGATCCTTCAACAGACTCTCCTCCCTTGTTGCCTTTCTCCGAACTCGTGCTGATAGCCAGCAAAAAGAGCAACTGTATCTCGGGTCCATGCTGAGTGTGCCAGAAACCAAAAGGTAGCACAACCTCTGTGTAGAGGTGAGTGTCACAGCACAGGGAGCCCTTTCGCCACAGAGATCACACCGAGTCATGGGAGGTCTCCCTGAGACACAAACCCAAGAAAAGCGCTAATCATACCCTCTTTCTCACAAGCCTCCTGAACTCTGGTTCTGGCAGCTCTTCCTGTACAATTGAGCAGCAAAGACATCGGCAGGGGATGTTCCTTGAAAACTCTCCTAGTGGACATATGCTCTGCTAGCTGTCTTATAAATTAGTTCTATTGGGCTAGAAAGAGAGAGATGTGAGAGGTTAATCCCTCAGTTTGCCACACACACACACTCTTTAATTATTTAAATATTCAAACTTAACTTTTCCCTGGTGGGGAAATTACTGAGTCACCCCCTGGGGTTTTTAATAGGGTGCTTTTGGGTGACACAGTCTCTCTGCTGTGCCAGGCAAGTATTTGAGGAAATGACGTGAGGTCCTTTCCCCCTGCCTGGGGACTTCCCCCAGTGAGTGTGCTTCAAAGCACACTGGGCCTGGGGTGAGGAGAACCTGTGTGTGAACATGTGGCTATTGTGAGGCGGTGATCTGAACACCTGGGCACAGGTGAGTGGCTGGGAAATAATCAGGCTCATAGGTCAGGATCTTGTATCATCTCCTTTAAGCTACTTGGAGTAAATGTTGAAAGATGCGCATTCAGGGCCCCCTGTGACTCAGACTTGGCTTTTGCTCTGGTTTCTTATCTGCTGGAGAAATGAATGAAACAGTTTCCACCCTGGAAACCTCTGCTCAGGCTGGACTGCTCTGTGCCTGCAATGCACTTTACACAGCAGCATGAGCACATAGCTGTGGATGGGAAGTGGGCTTGGTGGTGGAAACGCTGGGTTGTTGGGAACAAATCTAGGGTGTCTTCGCAGGTGTCCTCACATGAAATGCACTCACCCAGGTGGCGGAACTGTTAAAGTTGGCTACCTGAGCCTGAGGTGAGATAATATGGAATTGTGCATATTATTGTTTGGTAAACAAAACAAACTGCATATTTCAGATTAAACAATGCACACCATCAAGGGTTACTTTCCCACTGAGACCAGCTCTAGCTTCTCTAATTAAAACTCACCTCCCTGATATTCCCAGCTCCCTTTCCTTACCTATTTTTGTTCTTGTTGTTCTTGTTGTTGCTCCATTATATAATAATCTAGTCATTGTTCAGGCTTGTTGTCAAATTCTCCAATAGAAAAAAATCTCACAAGGGCAGAGTTTTCATTGCTATAGTCTCAGCATCGGGAAGGTTGCCTGATACAGAGTTAAGTCCCTCAATATCTTCGAATGAATGATTGGATACCTAAAACTTCCTGGAAAATCCATTCCTAACTTGTCTCCCATCTGTCTTTTCCTATGAAGATTATCCTCTTAGCAATGCAAATGCATATAAACTCATCATACCTGGGATCATACTGTATACATTTGTTCATGTGTTCTTTCTTTCTACTTGGCAATAGATTATGAAGCTGTTTTCATGTCAGTACATACAGACCTCTTTACCTGCCAAGAATTCCATTATGTGTAAGCGCTATAATTTATTGGGTTACACTTTTCATGGAAGACTTGCCTGGGCTCTTGCTAAGGTTTCAGAGGAGGTAGTAGATATGGTTGGAAATGCTTCACATGTACATTTACTCCTTAAATCATAATGACAAGCTTGTCATGGAGATGTTAGTGCCATTTGGCAGATGACAAATCACACAGAGGTTATTTGCCCCAGGCCACAGAGAGGATGGCCAACCAGGGTTTGTGCCCACATGGTCTGACTCAAGAGGCCAAATACCAAATCGGTACATTATGTATCACTCACAAGGCACATTACTGAGTTGATGTCTTTGTACAGAGTAAATTGATGGTAGAATCATTAGGTCAAAAGTGTTTGGCCTTACCACATTTTAAATTGTGTTAGGGGGCAAGGGGCATGCACCAGATTTACTTTTCCACAATTAACCCTGTATCTTGCCTTGTTTTGTCTTTGTTAATCTATTGAGTAGAAGAAAAGCATTTTGGTTAAATTTGCACTCCTAAGAACTGGAAAAGAAAATGCTGAATACCTTTTCTTAATTTTAAGTCACCTATTTTGCTGTAAACTTTCTGATCATACCGTCTGTTTTTACTTTACTGGATTGTATTTTGTTTTTAATTGACATCTAAGCGTTCCTTATTAATGAAATTAGCTCTTTGCCTATCTGGGATATTTGATACTTTTCCCATTTGATCTTTAGATTTTGTATCTGGTATCTTTTCCACAAGGCCAATATTTTTAAATATTCTTGTGCAATCAAACTTGCCCCCATCTTCATTTCTAGATTTTAGATTCTATAGCTACTTTGAGTCTTCCCCATACCAACATTATAAATTTTTTTTTCTCCCATGCATTTTTTGCTCCAAACATTTTTATTGTTTTAATTATTTTATATTTAAGTGTTTGATCCATTCCCAGCTCATTTTGTTGTAGGAGTAAGACAATGATCAAATTCATATTACATTTCTAGAAAATAATGAATTTGAAAAATCGTGGAAAAGGTGCTATTCAAATTAGTGTACATAAGAATAAATGTGTAAAATTTATAATTAAAAAGTTTAGATCTGAGACATACAAGAAGGCTTGAAAAATCAAAGACATACCTGAAATAATCAAGTCCTATATCATTAAATGTATCTATATATTTAAAACGACTCTAATTGAGACCAATAGAATTTTCTTGAGAACTAAAAAGTTAATTCTTGGGTTTTTTTTTTTAACTAAACACAAATAGAGTCTAAAACTTTTTGAAAAATAAAGAAATTGGGCAGGTAACAAAGTGACAAAATGAAGTTCGCATATTTTCTATAGGGCTATAGAAATTTTGTATTAATCATAAAAAGAAGACATCTATTAAACAAAATAATTCTTTTTTTTTAATTTTTTATTTTTACCAAGAACATGTATTGGTACATTGTATACATAATGATCATAATCAACATGGTTATTTTGTACCTGTACATGATACATCTTGGTTTTCCCCCCTCTTCCCCCCTTTCCCCTCCCCTCTCTTCCATTCACCCACCCCTCCCTGTTTGCAACAAGTGTAGTTACACTTTACCATTTTTTCTCCTTTCATCTTACTTTTCTTTTAACCTTCTTCTTTATC
>PVJO010023215.1:0-26534 GCA_004026905.1 Hystrix cristata | reverse complement strand
TATTGGATTTTGGGCCTGTGGTAGAGCAGTACGTCATGGCGGAAGCACGTGGTAGAAGAAAACTGCCAACCTTGTGGCTGGGATTCGAAAGAGGGGAGGAGAACAGGGTTAGCGTCCAGGAAGACGAGAAGACCACCACCTGGCCCCGCCCCTTAAAAACTTTCCACAGCCTCCTACTATCACCAAACCGGCAAGCCAGCCTTGTAACACGCGGGCCTCTGGGGGACGTTTAGGGTCCAAACTATAGCAAATAGGTTCTGTAAAAGTTCACGTGTTGGGAAAGTGGTCCCCCGTGTCACAGTGCTGGGAGGTGATTGGATCCTGAGGGATCCACCCTCATGAATGAATTAATCCACTCACTGATTAGTGGATTTAGGGCTTAGTGCATTAGCAGGTTATCACAGGAGTGAGTCAGTCATCCTGAGAGCGGGTCTGTTACAAAGATCAGTTTGGCCGTTTCTTGTCAGCCCCCCTCGCCGCGTGATGCCCTTTGCTGCCGTGAGATCCTGCAGAGGATCTTAGCAAGAAGGCCCTCTCCAGATGTGGCCTCTCTACCTTGGCCCTCCCATCCCCACAACTGTAACAAACACATGTCTCTTCTTTATAAACCACCCAGGATGTGGTATTCTGTGGTTGCAGCACAAAAGATACTAAGACACTAAATTATTTTCGGGCGAGACTCTGAAGTTCCCCGGCACTGGCAGACCTGGAAGAAAAGCAGCAACAGAGGGGATGGAGAGAATAAAAAAAGTGGAGGAACAACTCAAATTCATTCAAGAGAAGGAGCTGTGCAACATCTTTGATTTTTGTTTCTTTCGCATTTTAAACTGCACACTCTCCTGAAAAGATAGACTTGATGACTAGGGAGTCAGAACATCACAGATGAGTAAGGTTCTTACACTTTCACGCTATTGTCAAACTGATACAAATAAATTACAAAGTGGACACACCTATAGCATGCTAATTTTTAAAGATGAATTCTATCTCAGTCTTAATCTATTGTTCTTTTTGTTTTCATATGAATATTCTTGAGCTCCTACTATGTGCTGTGTTACTTGGGCTGGTGGGGTGTAGAAGCAAATCTCATTAACCTAAAATGTGTATCACATACAGCCTCTCTGGGAAACTTGCAGTTGGAAACATCGGGAAAGCCTTCCCACTCTTAAGAGTAACAAAACAAAACAAAACAAAGAGTAAAACTCAGTGTCCATCTCTACTGTTAACTTGAATAATTCTCCAGGCCATGGGATCCAGTGTAGGGATAGAAAAACAAAATTCCCCTTACTCCTTTAAAAGAGAGAGAGAGAGAGAGAGAGAGAGAGAGAGAGAGAGAGAGAGAGAGAGGCTTAGCCAAGCGTGGTAGTGCATTGCCCGTAATCTGTGCACTCTGGGAGGCTAAGACAGGAGGAATCCAAGTTCCAGTCCAGCCCGGGCAATTTAGTGGACTTAGTGACATTCTGTCTCAAGTAAAAAATTTAAAATGGGCTGGGGATGTAGCTTAGTGAGAGGGTCCTGGGCTCAACCCCCAGTACTGAAAAAAAGAGGCTTAATTAAGTGCGATCTGCACAACATAAAATCAAACTGATGTGTACAAAACATTGAGGAAAAAAGGAAGACGGAAGTAAGTGGAAACACATCTCATGTTCATGGACCATTTGACTGAATATTGTTAAGATGGTCATACTTCTCAAATGGATCTTCTGAATTTATTTTTGCCCTTTTCTTCTCATTCTGGGACTTCTATTATGTTCAAGTTACTATATTTAATGGAGACTTAGATGTCTTCAAATATATGTTCACTTTTCTTTGTCCTGTCTCTTTATTTCTTTCAAATTGGATAAACTCTGTTGATCTGTCCGTAAGTTAATAATGCTTCCGTGTACTAGCTCAAATCTGCTGTGGACTCTTCTACTGAATATTTTATTTTTATTGTATTACAGTCCAGAGCTTTTACTTTTACACTAATGTCTCTCTATTAATATTCTCTATGTGATGAATGAATGTCATCACATCCTCCTTTAATTCTGCAACATGGTTTTCTTTAGCGCGTTGAACATATTCATAATTTCTGCCTTGAAGTATTTGTCTGTTACATCCACCATCTACACTCCTCAGAGACAGATTCTCTTGATCTTTTTTCTGCAAAGGGTCACTTTTTTTTAAAATGGAAACAAGTCTTTATTAAGTAACTTTTAATATCAGAAAAATAAAACTCTTATAATTCTCTTTACAGCAAATATATAATATCAGTGCTTTGGCCATCTTAAGTTAAAGGCCCTTTATTATAAAATATATGGTTTTAAACTTCACTCAAATTGAATTTATAATCCCTATGACTTCCCTACATACATATAACAAAAGAGTGTAGTAAAATTAGCAAATACTAAGCTATATTGATAATTTATCATTCTTAGTTTGTGGTTTTTAGAAACAGTACACGCACCTAATATATGTCGATTTCTTGACTTATTAGTTGCAGTGTACAATGCAACAAAATACAAAATACATGCTTGGTGAACATTCATTCATATCTATAAGACGGCAGCTAGAGATTAGGTTTCAATGGAGGGTCACATTTTTGTTTCTTTGCGTATCTCATAAAGTTTTATAAAACCCTAGATATTTTAGGTAATGTATCATAACTACCCCTGATTTTGATTCACCTCCCCTTCCATCTAGCATTGCTTGTATTTGATCACTTGCTTGGTCTGATTACGTGGAATCTATTATCCTACAGTTGTGACTCCTAATATTTCAACTTAGTCACTCCTTTCAAAATTCCTGTTTTTCTTTTAAAACTGGCTTCCAGGAGCCACCTCTGGTCCCACATAGCTTCATGGTGAGGCAAAGATTGGTTAGAGGTTGTGTTTAAATGCCTTGGCTCAGTAAAGCTTCCACCACCAACTAATGGTGACTTTAAAGATTAGATGAAGTAACATTACCCATCAGGTTTTATTTTTTTGTGCACACAGGCCCAACACTCAGCCAGGAAGAAGTAGAGAGCTAGAGACTTCTTTGTTCCCAAGCAGACCTGCACATGTGCCCAGGCTTCTAACTCTCCCAAGATACATGGCAGCTTATCAAGTCCTGTTTGGATGATTTTGTTCCCCAGATATCTCTGTTAAAACCCAGTTAGGATGCTGTTCTTTTGTTTGCCCAACCAGTATCACAATCTTGCTGTGTCTCAGCCCTTATTTAATGCTTGCCTCTGGAGATGGTTGTTGCTTTTGATGATGCCCTTGGACACGTGCTTTAGATGCTCAACTTCAAATTAAGTTGAAACAGAGGAGACATGCTGGACCCTCTCATTTCATCCTGTGCTGCCTGAAGTGGGGTGTGACTTGGCTGGCAGCCATCATTTCCCTCCCCTTTGCTTCCCTTTGCTCCCCCTTGTACCCTAAAAGAAACCTAGGCCAAATGGTAACAAAGTCATTCCCTGCAGGGGAGGCTGCCACTCCTCAACTTGGCCTCCTTCCATTCTGCTAGAACTTCTGTTCCAGGAGCAGGTTGGATTGGACTAGACCCAGACTAAAATGACACAAATTCCTATTTTTTCTTGAGTGTCAGTACTTTTTCTTTTCTTTCTGGTGCTGGGGATTGAACTCAGGGCCTTGTGCTTGCAAGGCAAGCACTGCAACCACTGAGCTAAATCCCCAGCCCCAGTACTTTTTCTTGAAAAAGCACTTTTGAAATTCACAAGTACCAATGTCCAATTTCCAGAGTCACGAAATATTTTTTTTTCAATTTTGTCTTCATTTTTCTAGGGGAAAGAATATCAATCTCCTCATTCAGCTACTTTGGAAATCCTGCATATACAATCTTTTCCTTTTTTTTTTTTTTTAAAGCTCTCCTTGTACTTAACATGTATTTTCTGGCTTGAATCTCACAACAAAACTATGGGATAGAAATTATTGTTATTTTCATTTGATAGATGAGAAGACAGAGTCGTTTGAGTTAAAACATTTCTCAAGGTCACCACAGTTTGTAAAAGACTGAATTTGGCCTGAATTCTCAAGGTTCTTGACCAAGTGTTGAAAGAACATCAGTGAAGTTTAATGCCCTGAAAGTCCCTGTGTGACAGCAGGAATATACTGCCCGGGGGGATGCTGAAGAAAAGCAAGATGTGAAAAGTTGTGTAGAGTTTGTGTCTCTCTCGAAGCCCTGGATCATAAAATACAAGAAATAGTTGGAGAAAATGAAGAACATAATTCCATTTGCTCAGATGGCCATTGAGGACGTAGGTGAAGTCTTCCTCAGAAACCAGATTCGACAAGAAGTATCCCATTGGTCCGCTCCTAATGCAAAGTTTATAAAATTGAGTCTGGGTGAGAGCTGTGGTGCTACAAACTCTGAAATGTTAAAAATAAAAATGATTATATGTTCTGGGAAAAGAGAAGAAAACTACCTGCTGATTAGGAATACTCTACCGACAGCCCACTCCCAGGGCTGAGGCTCTACCCGAGCCACAACAGTCTGAGAACACCAGTGTGTTGGGTCACCACCGCCCATCGTGCCTGTACGGCAGTGGTTCCGAACCGGGAGAAGCCAGGCGAGAAGGCCAGAAGCTGCTGCCCCTGCCTCCGTGTTCCTACGGCCCATGCTGCACTCCCAAGAAAGCTGCCCATTGTTTTCGCCTCTCCAGCTGTGGCTCAGAGGTTTTCCTCAAGAGGAAAAACAGGCCCAAGAAGAGAGCTACCACACTCACCGCAGGGGCTGACTTTATTTGGAATGGAGTGTGTGGAATTCAAGACTGAGAGCGCTCCTGAAAACAGTAGGGATTTTGGTGGTGAGTATTAGAGCAGGCAGAGGGCTCTAGCTCTTTCTAACTATGGAAAGAGTTAAGAGGCCTGGAGACACGCGTGGTAGTGCACACCTGTCATCCCAGCACCGTGGGAGGCCGAGGCGTTTGTATGAAAGTGTTCCTGGAGGTGTACGTTTTCACGTCTCTCTTTTGAAGACTTTTTTTGAACAAATGTTAAGTACCTACTTTGTGCCAGGCATTGAGCTAGGCACCTTCACTGAATGCCGTCCCCACAGCACCAGCATCTGCTCTACAATTCAAACTGAGGAAAGGAACATTGTCGCAGCCAAAGGTAAGGGGATGAATGGAGCGTGGCGGATGCAAGTGCCTCCCAGGCCAGAATAGGCCCTGCCGGAAATGTATTTTCTTTCTCTGGATGAGTCTCTGCTACTTGCTTGCTTTAAAGCATCTCAGTGTCGACCGAGAGAAGTCATTCCCTCCACACCCCCATGGACTGGAACCTGGTGGATAATTACCCGTTCTGAGTGCTATTCAATAAAAGGACCCAAATGGCCTGTCATAAAGGACGTTGAAGGGTTGGGGATTTAGCTCAAGTGGTGGAGTGCTTGCTTAGCAAGCCCAAGACCCTGAGTTCAATCCCCAACACTCCCCTCCAAAAGGATATTGATACCTGGATTAGGAAAGACTTTATTTTTTCATTTCCTGGGGTTGCAACACCCTGTGCATATCTTAAGAAAGACATAAATGTCCCTGCCCCTGTAAACGTTTAAGACAGATCTAGTTCTGGATTTCTGGGTCAGAATCTCCCATTTGTCCACAACCTCAAAAGGCAAAAGAAGCAAGAGAAGGGGGCGGAGTGAGCGGAAAGGCGCCTGCAGCGGTCAGCACTGCGTGCTGGCAGGTGACGGCTCGAGGGCTCCGCCTTCTCCTGGCAGTGCCCCCGGGCGAGTCTGGCAGCTTCTTGTACCTCCCGGATTTTCTCTCTCGGCAAACTTTGTCAGCTGCTGATCGGAAGCAAACCCCTGACCGCACATGGTGTTGGCTCCGCGGTCGGCCCACTGCCCGCCTCTGTGACGTTTTGGTGAAGGTCATGTCGGGTGTGACGTCCTGTCTCCGTGCACACTGATGAGCGGGCAGCTGGTCCTTGTCACATCGTAGAAATCGGACACGGCCATCCCCTGTTGGCTCAGAGGCACCCCGATCATCTTGGTCGCGGAGTCCATCTGGAAGACGTGCGCCCAGGTCGTGAAGACGCGCGATTCTCCCATCTCCGCCCGCCCCGCGGCTGCCCCGAGCCAGGCAGCGGGGGAGGCACCCGGCTCAGCCCGGCCGAGCCGCCTCCCGCGCGCGGCACAGCGGCCTGGGCCGGCGGGGTCCTCCCTCCCGCGGCTGCTCTCTCCCCCTTCCGCAGCCTCTGTCTTAATTTCTCCTGTGAGAGCACCACAGAGCTGTAGAGCTGGATCTACGGTAAATGCATGTTGTGGTGGTGACGGCTTTTAAAACAAACACAACCGTTGAACTGTTTCCAACAGTGATTTCAACAACTTGCGCCCCAGCCTCCTGTGTGCTGAAAACCGCAGACCAGTGCGGAAACAGACTGAAGAACACTTAGATAAATGGGGGGCTACGGGGGGCCTGTGGGTAAGAGGAGAGTCAACACAGTCCCGCCAAGTCCCAGCAGGATTCCTGTCGAAGTGGGCAGGAAGATCCTAAAATTCATTTGAAATGTAAAGGACCTAGAATAGCAAAAACAACTTTGCAAAATGCGAATCAAGCTGGAACACTAATTGGTAACCGATTTTTAAAGCTTATCATAAAGCCCCAGTAATCACTGTAGTGTGGTGTTGGTGTAAAAATAGACAAATAATTTCAATTCACCAGGTGTGGACAAAGACCGTGGGACCATACTCAGTCCGTCAAACCTTATTAGTAAACCTTGAGATGCTGACTTAGCCAGAGCATCGTATTTTCAAGTACTCATTTCACAGTGGCCAAGATTATCTTTTTGAGCTTTTTTTCTCTTTTATGGGATTGCAGGTGTCGTTTCCATTTTACTGATGATTATATGAGACTTTTTAGACAAAAACGAATGGGTATCGGTGCCTCTTTATTTTAAAAATTGTTAAGAAAAGAATCACTCATAGTCACGGAGTGTATTTTGTGAGTGTGTGGGCTTTTCACTGAAATGAGGAAGATATGAAGTAAATCTTTTGTCTTAATTTTTCTGTAGCAGGTAATGTACACAGAGACACTGCAACCCACACCAGATCACATGGGGGTGAGGATCCTTGTGTGAGTGTGTGTGTTTTCTTCTCCAAGTAGTCAGTCTCATAGATTATGTTGCTCATGTTCCGTATTCTTCATGCTGTAAGTTATTTCTGCCTCAGTGGTGTCCGCCTTTGGGACAGTGGATATTTCAAAACTCAGAATTCTTGGTTTAGTCACACAAGACAAGCCGCTGGTGGACTATGTCAGCTCTCTGGTTTTCCAGCTCAAACTCTGAAAAAGCAGACCGACAGCCATGCTGGTCAGTCTGTTTAGTCGGCAGACTCAGGGTATCTTTAGGGGAGCATGGAGGATGCTTCGGTCTCGAGGGAATGTGAGTGAGGAGCGTGTGGAAGGCTTGGTGTTGCGTGAGCCTGTCCAGCTGTGGCAGGTCTTATGTGGTAAAATAGTGTTTACTCTGAGCAGGTGCAAACTTCATGAACTTTTCTTACAGAACTATACTTGAATAGATACCAAAAGTAGAATGACAAATGTATTTTAAGGGCAGACAAAGCAATTCGTTTTAGGGTGAGTTTTTCGCTTTTGATTTTATTTCAGGACATATTGAGAGACAGCCAGGTGTGACGGCGCATGCCTGTAATCTCAGCAGTTGGGAGGCTGAGGCAGGAGGATTGCCACAAGTTCAAGGCCAGCCTGGGCTACATAGTGAGTTCAAGGCCAGGGAACTACTTAATGAGATCCTGTCTAAAAAAAAAAAAAGAAAACCATAGCAAGAGGAACAAAGAGAAATAAGCAATAGAAGGGAAAAATGAAAACAAAACTTTTATAAATAAGGAGGGAGGAGGGGGTGGAGGGAGGGGAGGGGAACGGGAAAACCGAAGCCGCAAATATATCAGTGTACAAACACAAATCCCCTATGATGAATGTTATCGCTATGTACATCTAAAATGTACAATCAAAATAAAATTTAAAACAACAACAACAAAATGGAGGAAAAAAAAGAGAAACACATTTGGTTTTTAAGATTTTTAAGCTGCTGTTTTAAACTGTAGTGGGCATATGCTTCATTTACGTCTAAAGAGGCAGAAGTAGCTGGGATTGGCTCGCAGCACATGCTGTGTCTCATGTCTGATGTGATGGGTGAGGACCTACTTTTCGGCAATCCTTAACCTTCTCCAGCCTGGCAGACGTGGAGTTCACTAGGATTTAGTGCCTGATCTTTTCTTTGGGGAAGGGGCAGGAGTGAATGTATTGAGGATGGAAGGGACACAGAAGAAAACAGGAATATGTGTGAGCATGTGTTGGAAACTCACCGTCACCTCACCTGTGTCCAGCAAGGAACAAGTGTTCTGTGTATTTTTTTCTTGACTGCAATGTGCACGTACTTTTTTCCTCCTTCATGTTTTCTAAACTTATACTAAAAGGATTCATCAGATCACCTTGTTCAGATGACTCAGGTTGTATTTCTTTTGCTTATCGTGTCCTCTTGGGTTCTACAGTGTTTCTATAATTACGTAACAGGAATAATGTTGCACTGTTACCTATCATACAGAGCTATATATATGGAAAATTTTGATCAGTTTTTTTGGGGGATGCCAGGGATCGAACTCAGGGCCTTGTGCTTGCCAGGCAGGCACTCTAACCACTGAGCTAAATCACCAGCCAATTTTGATCAATTTTTAAAGCAATGTATCCTGTTTGCAAAGGCACAATAAAGTTGCATCTTATAGACTATAGGCAATAAAGCTAATGGTAAACCTTATTTAACACAAAAAATAGACAAACATGCCAGTGTGTGACTTTGGGTTTGGGCAAAGTATGATTCATAAATTTAATAAACTGGACTTTATTATAATTTAAAATATCTCTTTTGTGAAAGATACTGTTAGAACAAAAGACAGAGCAAAGAGTAGAAGAAAGTAGTTTCCATAATATATCTGATGAAGAATTTGCATTTGGAATATATAAAATATATTCAAAACTCAATAATAAAACAGGCCGACTCCCTGGTCTGGTGCTTTCTGCTTAGTGCGGGCAGGCTCCGCGCTGCCGCAGCCGCGGCCCATGGGCAGAGTCGGCCTGGTGGCCCGGCATTAAACCAAAAAGATGATGTCCCTATATGATGACCTGGGAGTGGAAACCAGTGACTCAAAAACAGAAGGCTAGTCTAAAAACTTCAAGCTTCTGCAGTCTCAGCTTCAGGTGAAGAAGGCAGCGCTCACTCAGGCAAAAAGCCAAAAGACAAAACAAAGTATCATCCAGTCATTGACTGAAAGCGAGGTGTCTCTGCAGACCACCGGCAGATATGGACACACCACCACATGTTGCAGCAGGCCTGAAGGACCCTGTCCCCAGTGGGTTTTCTGCAGGAGAAGTTCTGATTCCCTCAGCTGACGAATATGATCCTATGTTTCCTAACGACTATGAGAAAGTAGTGAAACGCCAAAGAGGGGAACAACAGAGACAGCAGGAGCTGGAGAGACTGAAGGAAATAGAAGAAAAGGAAAAGAGGCGTAAAGACAGACATGAAGCTAGTGGATTTTCAAGGCGACCAGATCCAGATTCTGACGAAGACGAAGATTATGAGCGGGAGAGGAGAAAAAGAAGTATGGGAGGAGCTATTGCACCGTCTACTTCCCTGGTAGAGAAAGACAAAGAATTACCCTGAGATTTTCCTTATGAAGAGGATCCAAGACCTCGATCACAGTCTTTTTATTTTATGATTTTTTAAATATAGTATAAAAATCCTTTAAAATAATTAAACCAACACAACCATTAAAATAAGCAACATATTCAAAAACACACTTCATAGTATTTAGATGCTTGCTCACTAGGACAGTAACCACTATGATAGAGTAGCTACATGTTTATACCGAGTTCTTAAAATGCGGCAAATTCAAATTAGGATACATCCTGAGTGCAAAGCACACACATTTTGAAGACAATATTAAAAATGATGTACAATATCTCATTAAAATTTTGCAGTGATTACTATACAAATGGTAGTATTTTGGATAAATTTGATTATATAAAATGTATATCTATATTACGCATTTCAGGAATGTTATATGAATGGAATCATACATATATGACCTTTGAGATTTATTTTTTTCACTCAGCATAAAGCCTTTGAGACCTACCCAAGTTTTTGTGTGCATCAGTAGTAGTTTATTTCTTTCTATTGTGGAGTTTAGCATTCACTTATTGCAAGACATTTTGGCTGTTTCCAGTTTGGGTCATTACAAATAATGCTGGTTTGGACAATCATAACAGGATCTAGTGTGGACACAGGTTTTTGTTTGTTTGGGATCAATGTTCAGCAAAGTGACAGCCAGGTAGTATGGCAAGTGTATATTTAGTTTTGAAATAAACTTCCCAATTTTTCAGAGAGGTTGTATCTTTTCACATCCCTACAGTAATGTATAAGGGGTCTGGTCAAATCCTCCCCAACATTTAGAATGGTTACTATTTTCTATTTTAGCTCTTCTACTAGGTGTGTAGTGCTATCTCATCATAACCTTAATGATTTTATTGGGCATATGTATATCCTTTTCAATGAAATACTGTTTCATATCTTTTGCTAATTTTCTTTTCTCTTTTCTTTCTTTTTTTAAATTTTTTGTTTTGTTTTTTGAGACAAGGTCTCACTATGTAGTTCAGGCTGGCCTTAAACTTGCTATGTAGTCCAGGCTGGCCTCAAACTTGTGGCAATTCTCCTGCCTCAGCCTCCTAAGTGCTGGGATTATGGGCATGCCCAGCTTTTTTGGTAATTGTCTAATCAGAATGTATTTTTTTAAATGTAGACTTGTGAAGTTTTTTTATGTTCTAGATGTGAATTCTTTGCCAGACAGATGGTTAGCAAATATTTTTCCCAGTCATAGTTTGCTTTTTCATTCTTTTGATGGGATCTTTCACAGAGCAAAGTTTAATTTGAAGTTTGTCAGTTCGTGGATTGTGCTTTTGGTATTGTCATATATAAAAACTCTGCCACCCTAGTTCATGAATATTTTCTATTTTCTTTGAAAAGGTAAACAATTTTAACTTTATGTTTAGGTCTGTGACCCGTTTTGAGTTAATTTTTATATTTGGTGTGAAGTAAAGGTCTTACCCTATCTCAGTACCATTTTTGGAAAATACTGTCTTCTTATTGTGATTTCTTATTTGGCCCTAGGGGTTTCAAATTCTTCATTTATTCAGCTCACCTGGGTTTGTTTTCCTCTCCTTTTTCTATTTTTGACATGTGGAAACTGAGGTAATTGATTTAGTAAGGCTCTTCTGTGTTCATATAGCTGGTGCCTGATCTACAGTTTCCCAGGGGTTCTGTCCTAGCAGCGTCTCATGTCTGGTGTTTTGTGTTTTCATTTTCAGTAAGTTAAAATACTCTCAGGAGTGCTCTTCAATCTGGGAGGCAGGCGCCAGCCGAGGGGAGGAGAGAAGGCATAAAAGGAAGGACAAGAACATGGGCCCCTCTTCGTGCAGCGGGCAGAGAGAGGCAGGGAGGGGAGGCTCAGACACCTGGGTGCCTGGCAGCATGGCTTTTGCTGGGACAGCGCTGATGTAGGACAGGAGCCAGCCCCAGGGACACTTGTGTAGCCCAGGTGTGGCAGTGCACACCTACAATCCCAGCACACGAGCGGCTGAGGCAGAAGGATTGCGAGTTCAAGGCTAGTCTGGGCTACATAGTGAAACTGTTTCAAAAACAGAACAAAACAAAAGGAGTTCATGACTCTGTGGAACTTGGTCAGGGTGCCCATTCCATGATGTTATTGCAATAGACATCTATGCGCCAACCAGTATACAGGTCATCCACCTGGTCCAGGCCCTTGGAGAAAGGAGAGAGGAGAAATGGATCGGCTGGGAATATCTCAAATGAAGAGTCATCGAGGCCGATCTTCAGGGGGATCTATGAGGGCTGAACAGAAGCCCTCAACCCACGAAGAATCAAAACCACAAACGCAGAATTTGCCTGTGTGAGTGAGCGAGGAAGAGCGCTGGAAGCTAGTGCCTTTCTCCCACAGTCAGCCGGCAGGGCTGTTAGCAGAGAAATCTGAAGAGACAGAAATATCTTAATATTCAGCCTTGAAGTTCAAAGTAGGCCTTGTAAACCGAGGCAGAGATGATAGCTGGACAGGCCTGACTTTTGAGTCACAAAACATGGAATTTTCTCTAGTTTTAGACTGTGGAAGAAGGACTTACGGGGTGACCGCTGCTGCAAACAATACACTTAAGACGGCCGTTTGACAGTGGTGTGTGCGAGGCAGGTGATAAATGCTGGATCTAGGACCCGTCTCCCGCCTGATGTGCTGGGAGGAAGCAAGTTCCTGTGGAGGGTTTTTCTTCAGATCTTGAGCGAGCTTCCTCAGCAGCTTCAGACTCCCGGGCCGGCTGAAGACTACCTGGGAGAAGCTAGGAGGCTGCGTGGGGACCTCGGACAGGCGCAGTGAGCACGGCGTGAGACTGACCTAGACCGCAGCCACCTTCTCACCGGGAAGGTGGCAAAAGCCCTCCGCCAGAGCGGAAAGGCAAAGCCCTGAGTCAGCCGAACTCTAATATGAAGTGGCCGAGCACACCCTGAAGCGACATCATTTATTCAAATAGTAAAGTTAGTACCTTCCATTGGGTAGAATGTGGGATTGTGGTAAGAATTATTTTAAAATAATGCATTAAATATTTTCGTATTATGTATATTAAGCTTACACACTTGAGTTTGTGGCCTGAAAATGCGTACATGTTGCAAAAACTTTGGAATATTATGGACACAGTTTTTAAAATACCAAAACAATTTATAGTCTGAAATTTTGAAAATTATGTGTTACGGCTTGTATCTAGATGTCCTCCCGAAGCGTCGTGTGGTCAGAGGTGGCGCTTTTCCGAGGCGTCTGGATGGAGTTGCGTGAGGCCGGGGCTCCCTGGGTGTGAGAGCTGCCCTCCCTGAGGGACGGAATGTGAGGAGCAGGAAGAGCGCTGCTCTGGTCACTTACTACTTTGCTGCCTTCTGTTTGCCGTGCTTTGCCATGAGCTGTTTCTGCTCTGCCACGCCCCCTGCCCTGCCACCCTGCCTCGGAGCCAGCCGATGGTGGACTGAAACCTCTACAAACTGTGAGCCGAAGAAACCTTTCCCCCTTTAACTTTGAGTGTTGGGTACTTTGCTTCAGCAACGAGAAAAGTAACTAAGACAGTATGTTTCCTCCACTTGGGAACTTCTCTTGCAGTTGTCTTTAGTACTATTAGAAAGCCAGTGACCTGTGGGAAACACCTAATTGTTCTAACTAGTATTTACCAGAAAAAGATCTAGTTATCTCCAGAATTTATGTGTCTCCTAAATTGTGATTTGCTTGTGGGTCCTCCCCCTCTTTGGGCAGACCCAGCAAGCCAACACAATGGGGGAGTGGATGCCTGAGGACAAAGACAGGAATCAGCGGAGCAGGGCATTAACTGCAACAGACTGATAGAACCAGAGAATTTTCTAGAATGAACTGAGTTGGAATAGACTTCTGTCTTTTGGGAGGGAGGCAGGAGTCTATAAATTTCCTCACCACGGTGACTTTTACTATCAATTACTTATCAATAAACTGTTTCTTAAAAAAATTGAAAAGGATCTGTTGCCCACGAACTTCCCCTTCTTTTTATCTTTGCTCTTACACCACATGTATCATTTGAGGTTTTTTTTTTACAATAAGATTTTATGTATTCTTGAGTAATAAGTAAATAAACACAAGAATTTCCCAAAAGGTCTTCCTAACCCAGGACTCCGCTCATCATACCCTATCAAGTCCTAGTTCCTTCCCAATGTCCCCGTCCACAGAAGCATCATCAGGTGAAGCACCAAGCAGGGAGGGAATGGCGCTGAGCAGGCGAAAGGCAGACAGGACATGGGAAGGTGGGCCCATTATAACTGGAGAATTCACAGTCTGATTTTTCTCACTCTGCCCTACTCCCTAGTGAAATACTAGAAGCACAAATCAGATGACCTGGGGTCGGGGATTTAGCTCAGTGGCAGAGTGCTTGCCTAGCAAGCACAAGGCCCTGAGTTCAATTCCCAGCACACCCCCTCCCCAAACCAGATGACTTTAGCCTTAAAATTGGGCTGGGAGTGCTCTGGAGGAAGCTACTGTTAGTCACTTCTTTAGCAAGCAAAAGAAGCTAGTGGATTGGAATAAAAGAAAAATCAGACATTAGGTCAAAGTATTTAAGTTCATGTCTTGGCTCTGCCCATAGCTCTGTAAGTGTGGGAAGCCTCACTAGAATCTTCTAGGTCTTGGATTCCCTGCCTGGAAAATGCGGGGGTTGGAGAACACACATTTCAAGGGCCCTTTCAGCACTACAATTCCACTTCTGGTCTCGAAACATACACAAATCAGAAGCTTTATTAGACATGTCGAGTATATCCACGGCTGCTCTCCTTCTGCTCACCTTCAAATCTCCACATTCTTTTCAACTTGTTGGTTAATAGCAATCAGAAGGCTCCCAGGCAACAGGGGTGTCCTGGGACCCAGGAGCAGAGGCATCTTCTCAGGAAAAATCAACAAGTGGTTGCAACAGCAACAATAGCCATAACTGTACCCTCCGAACTGAAATGGGGAACCAGCCGGCCCCACTGGCGACCTTTAGGGCTTGAGTGCGAGGCTGAGGCGGACACACTTCCTGCATCAAAATGGGTCCTACCACTGAGATCCTGGCCATCAGCCTGCAACCAGCTGTGACTGCACAGCCTTTCACCTCCAGGGATGAGTTGATCCCTCCTATGACATAAAGAAGGGTGGGAGACAGGGGGAGACAGAAGCATTTTAGGAAATCAGAAGTCAGAGGGAAATCCAGTGCTCCCTCAGCCTGGAATCCCAAGCGCCAGAACTTCTAGTGGTCTACTCAGATGTCTCAGATGTCTGAATCCATCATATGTTCATTTTAGTTTACCTCCGGAGAGAGTAAGTCTTCCTTGATAGCATCGAGCTGTGCCTCGGTAACACGGCAGAGAAGGAGCACTGAAACAGGTTCCTAGAGCCACACAGGTTGGGCAGCGGAGGTCTGACACACTGCGAGCTGGGAGGGGAGAGAGACAGTTAAGGACAGGTCTTGTCGCCGAAGAAATCTCCTTGCCGCCTTTTCTTCCCCAAGACTCTTCTGCTGCTCACACCCTGCGCCCTCCGCTGCAGCCTCCTTATCCCTCTCCAGCTGAGGTTTTCCTGTCAGAACCTCATCTACATGACTTCCAAACTCTAAACGACGCACTTCTAGTATCACTGCCCACAAGAATAAAAGCATGTGCTATGTTCGAGGCGTGATGGCCAGGGAAGGGTAGAACACCTAACTACCTAAACAAACTGGGTGTTTTCAAAGAGCTGAACCCTGACGTGAGAGGGAGAAGGAGCGGAGGCTATGGGAAAATGGGGTTAGCGTGGGGGTAGCAAAGGAAGCAGCAAGGGCAAAGGCCAGGAGATGTGGGCCAGAACCGTGAGAAGGGCCAGGTTGATAGCAGAGGCACAGGTAAGGCTGAACCGTTTTGTTGTGGTTTTTCAATGGCCAGTACCATCTTTTTTGTTAATGATTCTGAATGCAGTGGTGCTTCCATTCACGAACTTAATTCTTTCCACCGTTCTGGTTGCAAAGTGGATTGGACGAGAACCGTATCAGATTTCCCCATAAGGTCAACGTTGAACCCAACCATTGACTTTGACGTGGTTCTCATTTTGTGACCAGAATCGTGGAAAGAATTAAGCTCCTGAATGAGGCACCAGTGTATTAGACCCAGCTAGAACACAGGAAATGAGATGGAAAAGAGGGAAGTGGAACTCCAAAGACAGGCACGATCAGATTACTAGAGGGCTTGAGGCAAACTGGGGAACAACTGTTGTCACACGGCAATAAGGAACCAATAATTGCTAGACTGATAATTCCACTATCCTGCTCAGAAACCTACACGGACATCTTCCTGCTCAATAAACACAAACCCAGTTTACACTTCAGCTGTCGACCGATGTCCCTTTGCTCTGATCCAAAGGTAAGACTTGTGAAAAAGACAGTCAGTTGAACTGGGAGATCCTTTTGTGTATGGCCGGTTTGGGCCTAAGCCAAGTAAGAACGCAAACAGGAAAGAAACGATCTCTTCGGGTGGTTGAGTTTCTCTTAGCACCCATCGCCCCTTTCCCTGGGTACCTGAGGTCTCTTCTTGTTTCCAGAATGAAGATATGTTCTCTCTGTCGTTGCAAAGAGAATCTTCACAGTAGTTACTGTAGGAGACTGCCACCAGGCCGGGGGGTGGAGAGTGCTGGATAAATGTCACCGACTCTGCCTCTTCAGAGATGCAGCCCTTTGTGGCCACAACGGCCGTCTTGTCCCCTGCAGACAGAGCAGCAAAGGAAAGTGGACAAGCCTAGTGTTTGGCCTGAGGACGGGGAAACGACAGTGATGTGTCTGTAATCACCCTCTCTCCCACCCGACTGCCCCATTCTCATTTTACCTGCTGTAACCAATAGCACAGTTTCCTGGCAAGCCGCCCTTTTGTCACAAGTCTCAACTTTCTCTGTAGTCCAGTTAAATGTTTTGCTCGGGTCCTCTTCTACAGTCGTGAATACACCCTTGTGACAAAGCAAACACTGTGCCGCTGGGAAGAAAAGGAGACAAAGATGAGAGCTGGCCATTCTCTGGGGCCAAAGTCATTCTTTTCCTTTTCTTTTAAACCCCAAATCCATCTTCTGCGACCCAGCTCTTCTTCCCCCACATCCCACATACGTACTGGTCAAGGAAGCGCATCCAAAGAGGAAGAGAAACAGAAGATGCTGGAAATGGCCCATGACTTCTCTTTGGGAGGATGGGAAAGGCTGATCAGCATCTATGATTTGATATTTAAAAAACACAATTGATGAACCAGAGAGAGATTAAATCTAGGTTTTCAGCAAGTACTGACTGACTCTGGGGTAGATTCATGATAAATAAAACCATAACTTCTGAAGTCTATCCCTAAATAACTGGGGAGTTTGGGCAAGTTAATAAGTTTATCAGGACTTACTTTCCATGGTGGTAATTCTCAGACCCAATCACTTATTTACTAATATGGAAAAATTCAGCAACACATACACTTTAACCTCTGGATTCAAGGATCTGGGTCCAAAGACCCTATTTCTCAAGAATCAAGAGTCTAAGTTAAAACCTGTATTCTCTGTAAGATTCAGTATCTCATTTTCTCATCTCTAGCTATACCAGAACCTGGATTACTGACAGCCCAGACCTATCCTACCTAGAAACGCAGGACTTGGTTCCCCCAGCCTTTTCCCTCAGGACAGGAGATTGTGGGACTAGGCATTCTCCCTCAAACCCAAAAACCTGTCCCCCAGGCCACTGTCTCTAAAACCAAGGTCCAGACCCACAGTGATCTAACCGCAGACACAGGAGCCCAGGCTCAAGTCCTGCCTCCCTCAACCCCAGGAATCCAGGTTCCCATTCGTCTTCTCTCAAACCCAGAGGCTGAAAACCAGCCCCTTCTCACTGAAACCCGGGATGCAGGCCCACACCTCCTCCCTCAGACCCACAGGTTCGGGCCCCATCCTCCTCCTTCCGAGCTAGAGAGCCAGGCCCAGCCCTCCTCCCTGAGAAGCACGGTCCAGGCCCGCCCTCCTGGCTCAGACCATTGCCCCAGGCCCCAGCCCGTCTCTCACGTTGCGAGGGCTCCCGCCCCCTACCCCTTCTTCTGGTTCAGGAGTCTGTCCCCGGCCCCTCTTCCCTCATCAGGAACTCTAAACTCTGGCCTTCTCTTTCCTCAGAGCTATAAAATTGGGTCCCTTTTCCTCATTTTTTTTTCTTTTGGCAGCAAAATTCTCGCCGGGCGCCATTGGACCTCACCAGAATCCAACAAGGCCAAAAACGCGTTCTAAGCGTTCCTGGGCTTTCTGGATCTTTCTGGGCTTCCAGAGGCATGGAAGGCGGGGCCAAGATCAACGGACATACTACTCGAGGTTCCATTGGTTGGTGTGAAGTAGTGGATGGTCTCATTGGCTGAGCCTGGAGAATCACTGCACCTCATTGGCCACTGAGAAGCCAATCCTGGCTGAGTCGGAAGGCACGCATGCGCTGATTGACCTGCAGGTGCAAAAGGTGCGCATGTGCATAACGCGAGTGCTGGCAAGGTAGCACGAGAGCCTTGTTAGTCTTTGCTGCTGAAGACACGCAACATAGGGAGTGCGGTACATCTCCAAGTGACTTGGTCTCCTCCCTTGAAGGTACCCTGTCTTGTCGTACTTATACAAATTAGGAGGTTAATCCTTTAGTCCTTACTCACTGAACTGACGTCTCACCTGTGTGGCCTCACATGTTCCTGGTTCACCACCCTCCTGTTCCTGCTCCTCCCCTGGGCAGGTTCCCTCACCCATCTAGCAGCTTACTTGTCCTCCTTGGTCTTCATGTGCAGTGGTGCCTGCTCAGCCCAAGCTTCATGCTCTGGTCACAGCATCGCGCCAGTGTCCCCCATGGTCTCCTGTAAGAGGTGAGTGCCTCTTCAGTGGCATTTTGGACGTCCCTAAATCGTATGCATGAGGAGTAACCAACTGATAGCACTCTTACCATCATGTCTGATCTATTTATCCATGTTAGTATTATGAACAAGACACGTCACTCAGATTTGTTGTGCACAGATGAGAAACGTACTTCATAGGTATGTAAGCTCTCTTCGTGTGAAGGAAGGATCCACTCTGTGTGCTTTAATAACTGATATTCTCTTGTGGGTTTTGGTAGAAGTTAACATTTAGTTTTAATAGAGAAAATGTCACTCTAAGAAAGAGCTCTTAATTTTTATGTTGAAACATGTTTAGAACTTCTAATGATTTAAAAAAATGTCTAGGATCAGTTACTAAAAATATTAAGAGTTAGTGACTTAGCTAACCTGCTTCAGGAAGAATGTTATGCCCTTTTAGAGCCCCCAGAAATGTTTCTGACACCTAAAGAATAATTTAAGACAAAATCTTTGCAGTTACATTATACTGCAGTCCTGAGTATTGTGTATTTTTTGGTGTCCCAACATTCAAAATATTGACAATAGGCATGTGATTTATTGAGAGGATAGGAAGTAATTAAACTTCAGATATCTGTAGGTCCTGGGACTGTGGGGAAAGTTCACTGGGGTCTTCAGGAGGCAGGAAGGAGGGAGCACCTCACAAAAATGTTGTGACCAATTCCAATCTTGTCTCGGCAAAGAAGCGAGGGGCAGTGCACCCAGGATTTAGGAGAGGAGGTCTATACGATGGTGCAGGCATAGGTTACACTCAACCCTGTTTGCTTGGCACATTCTGAAAGCTTGACAATTTTATCTTGCTTTGTGCCTTTTAACACGTAGCCGACTGATAGGACAGGCAGTGTTTAGTGTGCTCTGTGGTTTTGATCCTGCTTTCAGGAGCAAATTCTAGAAATGGCAGTGAGAAATTCACCCCACATATTGGATCTCTGGTTTCTGCCCCTCTGCCCCAGTTGTGTCATTTCTTCAGACCCTCCGGGTCCTCGCCCCAGTCCTCTTCTCCCTCAGACCTAGGCGTCCACCTGGACCCAGGAGTCCAATTTTCAGCAACCAAATATGTCAGAGTGTAAGGATTTCTTTCATATTCTTTCAGAATTGATACTGACTCTGGGAGTTAAAGGAAAAACAAATTATTTTTAATAAGGACAATGCCACAGTAAGAATGGTGTTGGTAAAAACTCTTAATTTTATGTAAAAAAAAGTATTAAAACTGCTCAAATGGTTAAAAGTGTTAGGGACAGTTAATAAAAATGTCTTAGTTTGGAAGGGACCCTGTAATCTGACCCACTCTCTTTTCTTTTCAGGCCTCAGGTTTCCAGCATTTACTTCCTTTGATCTGAAAGTACCCACTTTATCAGCAGGTGGTTTTCCTAGAGTACACGCTGTGTCTTCAGGGATGGGCAGGGTCCTGGATATCGGCCGTAATTGCCAGTGCAATCCCATGGATTAATGAGAACAGGAGGGCAGAAATGATGTGAGGAGCTTCCCAGACACCTACCTTGCACTCCAAGCTTTGCTTCCTATCTCTGCAACTGGCACTTGCCTTGCCTCTTTAAATCTTCGCCCCATATCTGTCTTCCAAGACCTGTGAAGTGGTCATCCTTTTTTTTTGTGTGTGTGTGGAGGGGAGGTGCTGGGGATCAAACTCAGGGTCTTGCACTTGCTCAGCTAACACTCTACCACTGAGCTAAATCCTCAGCCTTAAAGCGGTCATTTAAAATTGACTCTTGGTCTTTGTGTTGGTTCGTTAGGGCTGACATGGAGTAAGTAACAGAAATGTGTCATCTCACAGTTCTTATGCCTAGAAATCCAAAAATCAAAGTGTTGTCACAGCTGATTCCTTTTGAGGGTTGTGAGGGAAGATCTATTCCAGATGTCTCTCTTTGACTTACAGATGACCATCTTATCCCCATTCTTTCTCATCATCTTCCGTGCGTGTGTGTGTGTGTGTGTTTGTGTGTGTGTGTCTTTGTGTCCAAATTTCCCCCTCTGAAATAAAAAGGACTAAAGTGCAATGTACCAGTTGTGCTAACTCCCTATGATGAATGTATTCATTATGTATTGCAAACATGTAGAAATAAATTATAAAGACAAATATATCCCTTTTTTTCAAAGCTTTACTTTTTATTAGTGCACATTAGTGATACAGAATGATGAGGTTCATTTTGGTAAATTGGTACATATCTTGATATTTTTCTATCCCATTACCCTCTCCTTTTATTCCCCCTCCTCTGGCCTCCTTACTCACCTTCAGAGGTTTACCTCCTAGTTTCTTGTCACACTCCTCACCCTTTGTTTCTCATATAAGAGTAAATGTGATATTTAACTTTCTGAGTCTGGCTTATTTCACTTAATATGATGGCCCTTAGTTCTATCCATTCTCTTACAAACAGAATGTTTTCATTCTTCTTTATGGCTGAATAATATTCCATGATGGTATATATACACTGTATTTTCTTTATCTACTCATCTGTTGATTTAGGCTGTTTCCATACCTTAGCTGTTGTGAATCGCACACTATAAACATGGGTGTGGATCTATTGCTATGCTATTCTGACTTTACTTCTCTTGGGACTATGCCCAGGAATGGTATAACTGGATCAAATTGTATTTCTTTGCTTAATTTGTTTGAGAAATCTTCATATTGATTTCCACAGTAGCTTACAGTCACACCACCAATGTAGGAATGTTTCTTTTTCCCAATATCTTTATCCTTGGTAGCAGTTGTTGGTTTTGTATTCTAGGTGATACATACTGACCAGGCTGTAAATGGCCACTTTGTCCTTGTCCTTCATATCATCCTCCTTCTGTGTATTTCTCTACATCCACATTTCTCCTCTTTATAAGGTCACAGTCATATTAGAATAGGGCCCACCTATTTGTTACCAGTCAGGTAAAGGTTCATTTGTTCAATTTGGATAGGAATCATAATTAGGCAAACTGTAGCCCTGTTACGTTAATTGCTCTTAGTACGAATGCCAGAGCTCTAAGATTGCAGTATTAGTGGTCCTCCTCCCTGCTCTTCTGACAGCTTGGGCCAGCAGCTCCTGATAGCCCTCTGAAATTTTTCCAGCAGCTAGTTCTAGTAGCTCCTGGTAATTCTCCATTGTTCTTCATTGTTCTCTGCTGCTAGCTGCCCTCCACATTACCAGCCCTGGCTGTTGGCTGTGTTTAGTGCCAGAAACCCTTAATGTTACCAGCTTAGGTTGTTCTATTCAGGATAGAAATCACAAATAAGCAAAATGTATCATCTGAAAGATTACGGTATAAGTGCATGTATTGACCTGGTATTGGGAGCTCTGCTTATATAGGAAAAAGAAGGATTCCTGCATGTACACTATCTTGCTAGCTGACGGCAGACTTTCTTAATCATGGGTTGGGAGGGGCTCCTTGTGGACCAGTTTGAGGTTGGCTACAGTGTGTGGAGTCATTCAGAGAGGCTGCTGGGCAGGGTGATGTAGACTTGTGACCACATATCTTGCCTCAGAAACGTCAGGTGGCTCTGGGAGCAGATGTGGGGCATCTGAGGTAGCCATGCATAGCCATGAGGTGTTTGGGCACTCGTGGGAAGAAAAGTACAAACTACCACTTTGGAAACATTGGACCCTTCACCTGTCTCATGGTCACATAATTTTAACCCAAGGACATCTGTAAAGACTCTTCAAAAAAATAATGTTCTGAGATTCTGGGCTAAGCCTTCAACATGTGCATTCTAGGAAGACATTATTCAACTGATAACAACCGGTGAGAACACTTTGTGCTTCAGATGAGGTAGTGAGCGCTGTGCCGTACACTGGCAGCAGCTCGCTTTGTGTGTCTTCTGTCCTACAGTGTCGTTCCTCATGCAGCCCTGCTTCCCTTGGAGGCCAAGTTGTTGGCTGCTGAGGGAGAGAGTGGAGATGTGAGACTGAGGGAGTGTTTGGGGAATAGTCAGGGGCTGGAGGCTGCACTTAGGGATTCTAAATAGGCCAGAAAGCAAGAGGAGCTGAATTTGGGATTGCCCGTTAACATGGGGCATGTACAGGGCGTCCTAGAGGGTATGTGGATGGATCACCCCTTTGTACCCCAGAGTACTTACCTAATTTTGATATGAGAATGGTGGAAGAGACCTCTCTAGGCATATAGATCTCATTCTCAGGGAGGGGCTATGGGTTTTTTTTTTCCCCTTTCAGGTTTGAAGAGGCTTGACATCACACTCAAAGGAGCTGGGAAAACGTGTGCCCACTCTTAGCCCATGCCTGTTCCTGCCTGTTCTGAAGTCAGTCACCTTTTTGAGTCCCACCTGGGTGACCTGGTCAGAGTCCCTCAATCTCAGACTGAGAAGGGACCTAAAGAGCTTCAGTGCTGTCCACTCCGTTCTTTACCCCCTTTCTGTAAAAACACACACGGTGTTGTCCTTTCATGACCCTTTGAGGAAAAAGGCTCCGCTTTTGGTGAGTGAGATCAATAGGTCTTCTTCCTTGAGCTAGTCTCTTCATTTCTGAGCATTGATGCCCTCATCTAGAAAACAGGAAGATGAGCATAGAGCAATGGTTAAAAAGAAAGACTTTTAAAAATCTTAGAAAATGTGCTTCAAAGAAATCCAGTAGGGAGGGGAATGGGAAAAAAGAAGCAACAAGATATATCATGTACATGTACAAATCCCCTATGATGAATGTTATCATTATGCACATCTAAAATGTACCATTAAAATAAAATAAAATAAATCCAGTAGCTAGCATAAAACAGGAACATCTTTTCATTAACATTTATGACACTAAAATTGTTCACCTGCATTGTGGTGACACATCCTACATTCGCTCCATCTTCCCATTCCCCAGCTGGCACCAGCGTGACCTGTTAACAATAAGTCAGATCATGTCACTTGTCTGTTTAAAACCTTCCAGTGGATTCCCATTTTGCCTCAGGTAAGATTCCAAAGCCATAAAATTGCCGGCGGCGTTTTCCACATCTGCCCTACTGCATTAACGTGTATTTGTATCTTCAGTGTCTGTCCTACCCAACAAGAACATGAGCTCCAGGACGGCAGAAATTTCCATCTTATTTTCTTTGTTGCCCAGCATCTACCGCATAGCTGGGTGGTGGAAGGGACTCTTATATAAATATTTGTAGGTGCTGTTGGTGAGCGAGGCTCATTGAGGTGGTGATACTCAAAAGCCAGAACTAAAACTCAGTCCATTTGATTCAGACATTGAACTGCTAACTAGTGCGCTCACCCTGACTTTACCTTGCTGGTTGACTTCTCCCACCAGGACCACTGCACAGTGTCTCCATGGTGGGGGGTGGACAGTTAAGACCTCATACATTCTAGCCGCTGGTTGAAAATCTTCAATGTGAGTTCTTGCTATGGCCCATTTTGGGAAATCTCTTCTCTTACATCTAGTACTCTCCCACCCTCCGCACAAGCCGTTTTGTCACCCTGGAATGCCCTTCTCTCCTACAGTTATCCCTGACATTGTGTTGTACCCTTAGCTTCTAACACATATTCATCCTGATGCTCAAACTGCTGATGTCCAAAGTCACTTGTTTATGCTTTTGCACAAGCAATTTTACTTTGTGGTATAATGATTGTGTATGTAGGTGTGAGATTATATGTGCATGCATGTTTGTGTGTGCACATGTCTGTCTACATGCATGTCTGTGTTCATGTACTCATATGCTTCTCTATGTCTGTGTGTCTCTGTGTACATATGTGTGGGACACTGGACAGAGAGCATCCTCTTGTCTCTTCCAGGGTCCACTCAATGCTCTTCCTACGGGGCCGAGAGTATAATTCCCAGCCTTATCCCCCAGTTTCTTCCTTTTTCAACCCTCGAGATGTCCCAAAGCAGCTCCTCCATGTATCCCAGCCAATAGCTGAGCCCCTCTGACTTCTGGAGCTTTCTGGAGAACAGTGCAGAAGAGGTGAGCCACAGAGAGCTGGATTCAGCTCCTGTTGGTCAATGTGAAAGTGGTTACTAAGGTTACTGGATGAGGCTGAGGCGCCATTGGTCAGGGAGTTCCCAGTGGTAACAAAATATCGGGTGATGACATTGCTCCAGGGAGCCCTGTGAGTCACTGTTTCCTGTCCCCTTGACCACAGGACGGTGGTCCTGGAGATGAAGCCCTCCTTGAGCAAAGTCGGCCCCCGTGTCAAAGATAAAGCAGCTGAGTGTGTCCGGAGTTGTTTCTGCGTCCTCTACGCTGTTCTTTTGACCCACAAGTCTGTGTTTTTGTTTTTGCCAGTACCTTGCTCTTTTTGTCCCTGCAGCTTTGTAGTATAATTTAAAGTCTGGGACTGTGAAGCTGCCTGTCTTCCCCTTGCTGCCCAGAATGGCTGTTACTATTCTAGGTCTCTTCTGGTTCTATATGAAATTTTAGGATCGCTTTCTCCAGTTCTGGAGGAAGTTTATTGATATTTTGATTGGGATTATGTTAAATCTGTATAACAATCTGGAAGTGTGGCCATTTTAACTATACTGTTTCCACCTATTTAGGAATGGGGCATCATTCCTTTTTGTGATGCTTCCAGAATGACTTTGCGAGTACTGATTCCTTTTCAATTTCATTAAAGAGTTTGAAGAGTATCGATGTTAGATCTTCTGTAGAGTTCTTGTAGAATTTGGCAGTTAATCCGTTGAAACCTTGGCTTTTCTTAGTTGGCAGTTATTATTATTAGTTGAGGTTATTATTATTTCTTCTACTGGGCATGGCAGCACATGCCTGTAATCCCAGCACTTGGGAGGCTGAGGCAGGAGGATCGTTGCAAGTTCAAGGCCAGCCTGGACTACATAATGAATTCATAGCGAATGCAGCCTAAATTTAAAAAAAAACTAATTAGAAAAGCCTGTCTCAAAAAACCTAAAAAAAAAAAGACAAATTATTATTTTCTGCAATTTCATTGATACTGGATTTTTCAGGATTTTTGTATCGTCTTGATTCAGCTTTGGTAGTTCATATGTATCTAGGAATCTATCCAATTCTTCTGAATTTTCCATTTTATTAGAGTACAGGTTCTCACAGTAGTTGCAAATGATTATCTGTATTTTGGCAGGATCCATTTTGATTTCACCTTTTTTATGTCTAATTGCATGGATTTGGCTTCCTTGTTTTGGTAAGATTGGCTAAAGACTTTTTTATTTTGTTTATTCTTTCGAAGAACCAACTGTTCAATCCACTGATTCTTTGTATTTTTTTAGTCTCAATTTCATTCATTTCTGCTCTGATCTTTATAACTTCCTTGTACTAGCTTTGAATTTGGATTGTTTTTATTTTTCTAGGACCTTGAGGTTCATCATTGGGTTATTTATTTGAGCTTGCTCTATTTTTCTGATGTGGCAATTCATTGCTATAAACTTCCCTCTTAGGATGGCTTTTGTTGTGTCCCATAGATCCTGATATGTCATACTGGCATTGTTGTTTGATCATAGGCACTGTCTAATTTCTTCCATAATTTCGTCTGTGACCCATTGATTATTCAAGAGGGTATTGTTTAATTTCTCAGTATTTGCATAGTTTCTGTGGTTTCTTTTGCCATTGATTTCTAGTTTCATTGCACTGTGATCTGATAATATGCGTGGAATAATTTTGATTCTTTTGCGCTTACTTAAGCATGTTTTATGGGCTAGCATGTGGTCTATTTTAGAGAAAGTCTCATATGCTGGTGTGAAGAATGTGTATTCTGTTGTTGGATGAAATACTTTGATTTGATAGGTCTCTATCAAATCCATTTGTTTGAAGGTGTGGGGTTCAACTCTGATATTTCATTGTTGATTTTTTTGTCTATTTGATCTGTTCATTTGTGATAGTAGGGTGTTGAAGTCCCCCATTACAATTATATTGGTGTTTATCTGATTTTCCATGTCTATTAGTGTTGTTTTATCAAGCTGGGTGTCCCAGCATTTGTGTGTATATGTTTATAGTTATTATCTCTTCCTGTTGAATTGTTCTCTTAACCAATATTAGTGACCTTTGTTTTCCTCTTTTGATCAGTTTTGGCTTAAAGTCCACCTCGTCTGAAATTAGGATAGTTACTCCTGCTTTTTTGTGTTCCTGTTGGATGGAATA
>PVJO010023214.1:0-26515 GCA_004026905.1 Hystrix cristata | reverse complement strand
GGTGGAACCGAGGTCTGGGGAGGGCAGGAACTAGGTCACTCTCGCCAAGATCCCAGACCCGGGCCGGGCGGGGCAGGGCGGGCACCCTCGGACAGGAAGCCACAGATCTAAGGAGACTATTTTTACAAGCACCGGGAAAACAGGCAAACTTCGCTGCTGGAGAGGAGAAGGGGAGCGGAGCGCTGCAAGGACGCGCCGAGCCGGCTGCGCGGCCCGCTCCGCCCCGGACAAGGGCGCCGCCTCCCGCGGGACGCAGACTCGGTCCCCGCCCCCGCCGCCCCCTCCCCGCCCCCTCCCCACCCCGCGTCCGGGGCTCGAGCCTGCTCGGCCGCCGTACCATGCTCGCCGTGGGGCCGCCCCTCCACCGGCACGGAGACCGTGCGTCTCAGCAGTTTGTTGCGGCTGGACTCGCTCCTCCGGTCCCGGATCAGAAGGGGGTGTATCTAGGGGATGCGGGCTGTGTCAGACCTCCCGGCCGGGCGGCCGCGCTGACCCTCGCCCCGCGCGGCCCGCCCACCGTCTGCAGGGGCCTCCCCCGTCCCTTCGCGTCCCACCCGCTCTTCTGTCTCCTTGCTCACGAAACACCCCCCGGGGAATCCTCCTAAGTCCTACTCAGCGCTTCCCGCGACTCCTCCGGAGTTAGCGACCTCCTGCGTCCAGTTTGCCCCGACCTTCCCTTGGTCCATCCTCCCTGCCTCCCTCCCAGCCTCCCACCACTGCACCCCTTTCTCTCCCTCGAGCCTGTCACGGGGGTAGCAGAAGCTGCATTTATAATCAGGAGCCACAGCTTGTCTCCCTCCCACGCCCGGCTTGCGGCCAGACTGGGACCCAGCCTCCCCCTCCCCAGGACCTGGTCACCACCCCCCCTTCCCCCGACCTTTCGTCTCCTTCCATCACCCCCACCCACATCTCTCAGTTCTTCCTTCCCAGGCTCTAGCTCCCCTGGGGATCGCCATCCCAACCTCCACACCTACCTGGGGCCACAGGAGCTGGGCGCCCTACACCGTCCCCAGCCCAGGCCCCACAGCCCTTCGCTACACACTCTTCCTTATCCCAGTTCCACCCACTCCCCGCCCCAACTCACGACCACCTTGCTAGCCCAGGATCTAGCCATTCCTGATGCCTCTCAGGTGGGTGGGCACTGGGCTCCTCAGTGTGTTCCCATCTCTCTGTCCTTCCTTCACTGCACCTCCTGCTGTCTTCCTTCTTCACCCTCACAGCGGTCCCTGCTCCTGTTGGTTCCAGTCCTCCTAATTCATCCTGCAGACTCCAAGTTCTTGCCCAAGGCCGATGGCCACTCGTGCACCACTCAGCTGCTTTCCGGTGCCCCAAACCTAAACTCTACAGGCCACCTCTCCCCGCAGAGTCCCCGTGTCCTCTCTAGTCACCTCTGTGTTACTGTGGGGCATGGAAGCTCTCTACCCAGCCGTCTCACCTGTAGCCCAGGATCCTCACACCCTGTTTCACCCTAACCCCAGCTCCAGCTCCAGCTCTGCCTTGCTGCGCAATCCCCAACAGTCATCAAGCATCTCTCTCACCCTCTGGCTTTCCAGGCCACCTACACTCCTAAAGATCCTCCTCAAATCAGTCTCCTGCTGGAATCACACTTGTGGGGCACCTGCCCTTCCTATTTGCATGCCATTTCCTCTGATGGACCCTTTGCTGCTGACCCTGCTCCCAGACTGGAACCCACATTTCCCTGGCCCTCAAGTCTCCTCACATGGCCACCACCTCCCATACGACTTTTCTATTTCATCTCCTTCACTCTGGCCAGTAGTCCCTGCCCTTCCTCCTTCCTCCCAAGGACTCTTTTCCTTATATTCCTTCTGGGAGTCTAGCAAATCCCAGCAGAGGCCTCTGGGTCTTTACACTGAGTGTAGGTAACCTGCCAGCTCACTGCCATCCATGCCAAGATCTGGTGCCCTCTGCCATGTCTCCCAGAGCCCTCTGAGCCCTCCCACTCACTGCCATACCCCACTATCCCCTGCCTATTCTCTGGAGCTCTGTTTCCTTTCCCTGCACTGTGCCCCATGATGGGGCAAGGACTGGGAGTGGGGAAAGGAGAAGGGCTCAGCACAGGAGGAAGAGAGGGGCCCTCATGGTCACTCTGGAGGGGAGGCCTTCCCATTTCCTCATCCCTTCTCTAAGCCCTTCAGTCTCCCCATCCCTTTCCCTTTTCTAGCCTACCCCAAGCTGTGGATGGGGTAAAACCTGCACCCCAAACCTTCAGAGCCACATCTCCCCGACAGGGTCCTCAAAGACCCATGGCCAAGGTGACAGAATGACTGTCCCATCATCACCCCCAACCCCACTCTCCTCCAGTGCTTGCCGTGCTTTTCTTTGTCAACCGTCCTGTGTCGCTCACCTCCACTAAGGATCTCCCTGTCTTAGTCTCCCCAGCTGCCCATGGTTGTTTCCCAGCCTCCTCACCCTGCTCACCTCGTCCTCATCCAGCATGAGCAGCTGGTTCCCCGAGATGATGCAGAACCGAGGGTTCCAACCAGGCCGATCATACGGGGAATGAACGTATTGGGTTCGGTGCATAGGGGGTCCCCGTACATCTGGGGGACAGAGACACACAGAAACAGTAAGGAAGGCTCTATGCATTTAGGAGTAGAGGTCTAAGATGGCAAGAAGAGAGTCCTCAAAATAGGAGAGGGAGCCCCACCCGCCTCGAGGGGATCGCAGTGAGGGTGAGGCCCTTGGCAGTTGTACAGGACCAGAAGACAAGCTTTTACATCTGCGGGAAAGAGCGGGATTACAGGAAGCTCTGCGGACTTCCTCCAGAGGGCAAGACGCAGGAAGGGGAGTCCTGTCATGACAGGGAGGGACAGGACCGGGGACAGGGAAAGGGACAGGAACTCTCCAACCACTTGGGGAAGTATAAAGGTGGTGGTGCAGCAGAACTGGGAGAAGAAATAACACATGGAGGTTGATGGTGGGTGTCTGGGAAAAGGGAGGACACTCAAATAACTGCGGAAGATGGACCTCGAAGGTGGAGTTGGGGTCTGCGAGAGTAAGAGGAAAGCTAAACAGCTGTGGGGAAGAAGGACAGGCATGTATGTGTGTAAAACATTCGGATCATGAGATCCTGAGAGTCAAACATCTGATGGAGAGGAAGTGGGGGTTACTGTTCACAGAATCAGAGACAGGAGACTACCTCCCCTTCCACCTCTGCCAGTCCGGCTCTGCTCATCTTTTATGGAAAGCTCTGGTGCTTCTGGTGGGAGGGAGAAGATGGCTTTCGTCCCCATCTGACTGTAGAGGGGCCAGGGTGGGTGCAGGTAGGAAATATGCCCATGTTTTGATGAACAGCGACCAAACTGATCTCTTTCCCCATTTCATGCTCAGCAGTCACAGATTCAGTAGCACCCCTCCCTGCTAGTTCCCACGGATGGGACAGAAGCCTCTCCGAGGCCCAGCGACGAGCTTGAAGAAGAGTGGAGGGAAGAAGAGCAAATCTGGTGACATAGGATGAGCAGCAGTAGCCAAAGGTCACCCATGCTCGGATAGGACTGGGAGTCCCCCTGCCCCATCTTTGCTGTTCTTGCACCCTCCCAGAAAACTGCCACACGTGAGCACAGGGACACATGGGCCAGGCCCTAGAGAAGTAGGAGAGAAGTCAGATTGGTAACATTAAAGTGATAGAAATTAGGTTTAGGGTATCAGAGTAAGAGAAGATTCAGAAGAAGAAAAAAATCAAGTTCTGTCCTCTTTATGGGACAGTTAACATGACTATACTGTACAACCGGCCTTGGAACGTCACTCCAGTGCAAAGCCATGAGCAGGAGTGTGGAAAATATCCAGCCTCTTCCTGTCTACAAACGTGGTCCTCGAATCTACTCAACCTGCATGTCACAGTAAGAAGAACCCACAGAACAGGTCCAGAGACCACAGTACTTTGAAACTTCCACTGTCTCAACACCATCTCAGAGACTCTACCCAACTTTGCACAGAAAGATCACAGATACCTAAACTGCGAGACCACAGACACTACACTCGGACACTGTGCGCCCCCAGGGAAAATCTGTGGATCCACATAGCTGTAAGGGATGCAGGCTGCAGCTAGGGGAAGCATTTTAGACTTCAGGGCCGCTTTTCCTCTGGGAGCAGGTAGGACATAGGGAACCTAGGAGCAACTCTGGAAACACGGGAGCGCATGCGCACACACACATGCACACACACAGAGTCTGCACTTGGGAGAGAATGATAATGATCCTGGGACACAGAGGAACATAGCTGATAAAGGGGGAAATGTGCTAGAATGTGACACCCCATAAGGGCTTAGAAGGCGACTCCTTATAGCTCCCATCCCAACCATTGAAACCTCAACATCTTTGCACCCCGAATCTCCAACATCCTAGGAAGTAGAGGAGACAAGAAAGGAGGAACGGTGATAGACTGGGGCATTAAGGGAAAGTGAGTGGGGTAGGAAACAGATGACAGGCCAGGGGATAGATAAATAAATAACAGAATGGATGTAACAGAAAACTAAGAGATCATGGTAAATTCCTAGGGACACAGGGATACACCAGAAGGGCTCAGCTAGACACGGGGCAGAGGAAATGAGGAGGATCTAATGGGGGAACTAAGACATGGGGTCAAGAAGAAGCAGTACAGAGTTGGCATGGATATAAGGGGGCTCCCAGATAGAGAAGCAAAAGAGACAGAATGGCCATCAGAGAGGGGACTGGTAAGGGGAAGGACAGAAGGGGGACTCATATAAGGAACGGACACCATATGGGGGAAAGATATAGGTGATGGACAGCAGAGGAAGGGAGGGGGAGTGGAAATAAGGATGGGTGGGGGAGGGGCTTCAAAGTGGTGAACTGAAGGAAGCAGATTAAGACCCCAGCGGCTGCATTTCACTTGTCAAGACCCTTAGTGAGGGTTTGAGCACCGGGCAGGATCTTAACCTGGCTGTATTCCCATCACTAAGTCTTACTTATACTCCCCCCCCCGGAAAAAAAAACCCACACACATTATCCGGCCCTCCCCCTGCCCTGGCCTCCCCTCCCCCAGCCCTTTCCCTCTCTCTCCTCTCTTCCCTCCATCTGGACCTCCACCCCCCCCACTGCCTCCCTCTCTCTCCATCTGGCCCCTTCTCTCCATCCTCCTCTCTTTTCTGAATCCCTACCATTCTCTGAGCCCCCCACCATATTCTCCCCCCAGCTTCTTGGCTTCTGGTCTTCACCTCTATATTTTCATTTCCCCTCTCAGTCTCTCTCCAAAGACTCTGCCTCTATTTCCTTGGTATTTTCCTCACCACTCAGCTCCCACTCCCAAATGATTTCTGCAGCTCTTCTCCCGACCCTACCTTTCCACCTTCCCACCCCTTCTGGCACTCTTTCCCCTCCTCCATCATTTCCCCTCAGCCCCCCTCCAAGGCCTGTTTCCTGGCCCCTCGGCCCCTTACCTGCCCCTCTCCCTCCAGCCTCCCATCCCTCCTTCTCTTGCTCCCATCCCAGCCTTCCCGGTCCTCCCCTCTCCCTCCATTCCAGCGGCTCCCAGCCCTCCCCCGCCCCCGCCCCTCCCCCTCGTGCCCCCCAGCCGGCCCTCCCCCTCCCCCACCACCGTACCTCGGAAGGGGGCATAGGACATCGCGGGGATGCTCCCCCGATGGATGGAGGCGCGAGACCTGCTCATCAGGCCTGGGGGGAGGGGGCGGGGGGACGGGGGGAGAAAGAGAAGAGAGAAAGAGGGGGAGAGAGAGGGGGAGAAGGAGGAGGAGGTGGAGGAGGAGGAGGAGGAGAGAGGAGGAGAGAGGAGCAGAGAGGAGCAGAGAGGAGGAGAGAAGAGGAGGAGGAGGAGAATGAGAGCCAACGGCAGCAGCGGCAGCCGAGAGAGAGGGGGGCGGGGGAAGCGAGCGCGAGCGAAGAGAGCTGGAGGAGGAGGAGGAGGGAGAGACTGCAGCCCCCACCCCTACTCTGGGAGCCTCGGAGGGAGAGGGGGAGAGCGCGAGAGACCCCCGACCCCCACATGCTAGACAGTGGCCCTGGAGAGGCAGACCCCAGACCCTGGGAGGGAGGGACAGACCCCAGAACCAGAGAAGATACCTCAGCCCCCATGCACACAGGCTAATCTGAGACACAGAGCACCCCCTTCCAAATCTAGAGGAAAAGAGACCTCGATCTCACCAACGAAGACCCCGGGAACCCCTCCCCAGAGGTGCAATTGAGATCAGAATATGACAGTCCAGGCTCCAAAAGGTTCTTCATAGCTACAGAAATCTTAGACTTCAGCCCCTGTGGTGAGGACTCTAGGGACCAAGACCTAAGACCCAGACTCAAAGCAAAAAGAGTTGAAAGACCCAGATCTAACTTGGATCTTGGAACTCAGACCCAGGGAGAGATCTGAAGGACCCCAGACTCAGATTGCTGAGAAAAGAAACTGCAGGCTGACTCAGAGGCACAAAAACTCCAGAGTCAGGGGTAAACAGCCAGACAGACACCCTGCTAACCCAGAGAAGGACCCAGAGACCCAAAACTCCTAAAATTGGAAAGACCCGGGAGAGCATGACCATTACACCCTGAAACACAGAACCTCCCTAGAGATCAGAAAAGGGAACTTACTCCTGAGAAAGATCCCAATACTAATACTGAAGACCCCACAGGCTTCGCAAAGACAAACTTCAAGTCCAGACAGAGACCTCAAAGAGAGCCCACCCCAACCCCAGAGAGGCACATTTGAGAGAACCCTAACATCAGCCTGGGAAGCTCCCAGCCACACCCACCACCCCGGGACCCCAGAACTTTTGGGGAGTGTTGGGTAACAGAGACCTTTTCTCTACTGTCTCCTCCCACTCCTCTGGCCTCTCCTTGGCCCCTCTCTGCATTTTTGGGTCACTGGATGTGCTTGGGCCCCAGGGAGGTTATGTAGGGCAGGTCCCAGCTCCTGGGGGGATGGGTTAAAGGAAGGAGTCCCAAGAGCAGAGGTGGCCCCCTCCTGGGCAGTGGGACAGCAGGGGAGAGGAGACAGAACTGTCATCACTAGGCTTCTCTCCTTCCCTCCGATTCACCACTGTTTCAAGCTTTGGATTTTCACTTAAGAGTTTTGATCAACCTGTATCCCACGTACAGGGTCTCGCCCAGTCCTCCAAAGATGAGTGCTTCCGCACCTCCACACTGTCACACATGCTGTGCCTTGGCTAGTCATTGCCCTCCACCCAGGGACAGCAGGCTTCTCAGTTCAGCCTCGCTCAGTGCTAACTGAAAGGGCAGGGGGCGCTCTCTTGGCCCCCGAGGTTCAGGCCTCCCGGACCCTCCCGCCCCTGCAGAAAACAGGATAGGGGCTGTTGCTAGGCACATTTTGGGGCTTAAGGATGATTCCCCACTCTATAGCCTGACGCATCCCGTCTGCGGGGACTCCGGCCCCCCTTGCCCAGCGCCCGCTCACCCCGTCACGTGACCTGCAGGGCTGGCCCGCCATTGGCCTCCTCGCGCCACGCCCCGAAGTAATGCCGCCGGAGAGGCCCGGCCCCGTCACGTGACAGAGGACCGCCGCAGCGGCTCTCCTCAGCCAGCAGCCGGGCGTTTCGGAAATGGGCGTGCCATTTCCGCGCATTTCTGCAGATCCAGCTGTCCATTGGTCCACTCGCCCTTCTCCCCGCCCCCACCAGGAGGCGGGGCAACCCAGGCCACGTGAGCGCCGGGATTGGCTAGTTCTGGAGACTCGCGGGCGGGCCGTGCTGTCACGTGGCGGGCGCTGTTTTCTTATCACGTGGCCAGCACCCAGGTAAGGAGAGGCCGCTTTTCCTGGACTTGGGGTCCATTACTGCCTACGGTGCGACCTTGGATATCCTGCCTCCTCCCCGACGTGGGCTGCATGAGGGGGGCGCGGGCGTCCGTATCCCTGCTTGGCGGAGCGGTGAGTGTCCGGCCGCCCCGCCCCTTCCGGTCCTCGAAACCCCGACTGCGCTCCACTCCAGTGTTGGCCCGCGGAGGTGCGAGTGAAGGCCGAGGCTGGGCTTCAACTTCTACATTCCTCTCCCAGCCTCAGGGATATTTTTCTTTCGGGTTGCGGAAGAGGGAGGGCAAAGCCTGAGGGTCTGGCCAAGCGAAGGCTCCCGGGGTGCAGTTTCCTGGGCTGTTGGGGGCCAGAGACCAATTTCGCCCTGCTCCCAGGCCGCTCTGCTCCTGTCGCTTCTTTGGATGCCGGCGTTGCTCCCTGCGGCCTTCCGTCTTCTGTCGCTGCCCAGGGCCCTGCTGTCCATGGCGTCCGAACCCCCCCCACCCCAGCCTTCTCCGGCCTCGGGCTCCGGCTACGTCCCGGGATCGGTGTCTGCAGCCTTTGTCACTTGTCCCAATGAGAAGGTCGCCAAGGAGATCGCCAGGTGGGGACCTCGGCTAGAGTGAGGATGGTTACGAATCGGGGGTGGTGGAGAAGAGGGCTGGCTGCTTCCTGGGCTCCAACTTTGCAAAGCCTGGCTCTGGCTTGCCAAAGTTGGGGTCCAGTGCTTTCTGATTGGGGACGTCGTTCGCCTTTAGGGCTGTGGTGGAGAAGCGCCTAGCAGCCTGTGTCAACCTCGTCCCTCAGATCACATCCATGTAAGTTGAGGGGCCGACCGGGAGCCTTTTTCCTCCAGGAGTCTGCTTCCTGAGACTTTCCCCCTTTTTTCTCTGCTCTCTTCAGCTATGAATGGAAGGGGAAAATCGAGGAGGACAGTGAGGTGTTGATGGTGAGAAACAGTCCCCTACCCAAGTAAACTATCTCCCATCCCTCTGGCCCTGCTCCTGAGATTCATGCTACCCTTTGATTCAATCGTGTTTATGTTTGCCCCTTAGATGATTAAAACCCAGAGTTCCCTGGTCCCAGCTTTGACAGATTTTGTTCGGTAAGGACTTGGACAAAGATGGGCACGAGTGTGTACTGTGGGGGACTTGTGTCTATAGAGGACCCCTTTAGGAGTTTGTGTAACCCCTCCCCCCGGTCCCTTTTGCAGTTCTGTGCATCCTTATGAAGTGGCAGAGGTGATTGCATTGCCTGTGGAACAGGGGAACCCCCCATACCTGCACTGGGTACGCCAGGTCACCGACTCAGTTTCCAGTTCCAACACAGCTGTACCATAACCAGCTGTCCTTGGCACGATCCCTGACACACTTCATTGTGCTCTGATTTCCAGGTGACTGAGCCCCAATAAATGCTGTCTTTGGTTCTCTCTGCCTTTCGCTTTCCTTGTTATATATGCATAATCGGTTGGGTAAGATCCGAAGTGCTTCCAGCCCTGTATTCTGCCCATCTTTCTAAGTGACTCACAGGTACTAGGTGTGTTATTTCTGTTTCTCTTTATTTCAGTCATACAGAATCTGGGATCTCTTATCATCCCCCCTCCTCAGTCTCTGCACCCAGGGGTTAAATAATTTTTAAAAATATTTAAAAAGCTGTAACAAAATAACATCAAAGGAAATGGGAAGAAGGAAGAGGAGTCAGGAATCGTGAAGGGGGTGAAGAAGAGCCTCTTCCCCATCCCCTCTGGATTCTGGCCTGGTAGTAGGGAGAACACCCCCTATCTCCAGGTACATCCCAGCTGCAGGTGAGGTCAGGGTATGAAAGTGCCAGCGTGTGTGAATGGGGAGGTGACAGGCGAGCTGTTCAGAAGATCCCGCCTCCTCCCCATTCAACCAGGTACTGCACAGAGCCATCGGGCCGTACTCTCCGAGCAAGGACCCGGACGGGGTCCCCTCGGGACAAGTAGCCAACCCCACCTCGGACTCCTCCCCCAGTCCCAGGAGACAAACTACGGCACAGAGGAGAAGGGGGTGTTGAGCGTCTAGGAAGACCTGAGGAGGGGGCTGGGACTGAGGAAGGTGAGGCAGTCATGGAGTGGGGGGTGCTTTTGGGGATGTCTGGAGGGAAGCCGATGTGAAGTTCAAGGGGTGACCTAGGGAGAGAAGGCAGTCATCAGTTCAGACAGATGCCGACAGACACTCAACCGGACAAAGGGCCACATGTGGGTCAGAGAGATGACAAGATGCTTGGATACGAAGGAACGTGAGACCGTAGAAAGGGGCATCCTGGGTAATAGGGGGAGAATCTTACCTGTCTGGGGGATCACTGTCCCCAGAGGTCCCTGCGGTGCTGGCAGAAGGGTGGAAGGAAGCGAACATCCGGATGGGGCTGCTGGGGTCAGGAGGAGGGAAGTCAGGACCAGAAGCAGGGGAACGAGACATCCCTGGGAAGGGCAGAGCAACGCTGCCCTTGTGGTAACCTGTCCCCAGAAAACTGGGTACCAAGCATCATTCAAATCTCTCTCAGACAAGGGGTGAGCAGCCAGGGAAAGGAGGGAAAAGAATTCTGGCTGATGATGATGGACGTTGGTAACTGGGAGTACATCCAGTGGTGGGGCAGATGAGCACTGACCTGGGCAGACAGCGGGCGTCTGTGGGCCGGAAGTTGTAGCCGCTGCTGCCCTGGTAACTCTGATTAGGGCTGGGGGGTGATGGAGACACTGAGGCCTAGACGAAGGGGCGGAGAACTGAGAGGTCACTTTTGGTTCCTTCCCACACCCCATCTTGCAGCCCATGGGCTTCCCCTTGCCCCGTACCTGCAGTGCCCTCTGCTGCCGGGACTCGGGCTGATTGTGCACTGCTGAGGGCGGCCCCAGCTCCTCCACCTTTCCCTTCTGCCTCCTCCTCAGGGGCTCTGGCTCCAGCCTCCGTCGCTTCCCCAGGGGACGTGAGACCCCTCCCCCAGGGCCCTGCCCTGAAGGGAAGCTGTAAGAGGCCTCCTTATCCCCCCAGCCCCCTCCCGGACACCCCAAGGACCTCCCCAGACCGGTCCCTGAAAATGTCCCCCATCCTCCCTGGACCAGTGACCTGGTAGGGGCTCCATCTCCATGAGAGTGCTCCACAGGAGGAGGGGTCCGAGCATGGAGACCAAACAAGCATTTCCTCTTCTTAATCTCCCTCCCTGAAATGAAACTGGGGCAAAGAAAGAAATGATACAGGCTCCACACTGTAGAAAAGGTCACCCCCATGACATTCCTGTTGTAGTCTGACACGGCTGGCCAGGGGGGACTGCAGCCCCTGCCCTCCCAGACTTCCAGATCTTCTCTCTGAGCCTCCCTCCCACCGCCTCCTTTCTCCACTCACCGGTCTTTGTGGCTGTTAAGAGCAGAGAGGAGTTTAGAAGAACGTTCTCCCTTGGGGGTGTCTGAAAGCTGGGGGATGAGAAGGTCAGTGGGGTCAGAGAGCAGTGATTCCCTCCCTCTCACCCCGACCCCAGGCCTCCACTCCCCCTACCTCCCCCAGGAGCAGACTGTCCCAGTTCTCAGAAGTGAAGGGGAGGATCTCGCGGTCAAAATCAAAATATTTCTTCTTACAGCAAACGCTGAGGTGATAGAGGACAAGATGGGCCACGTCCACCCTGGAGAAACACTGAGTTATCAAGACCACAGAAGCATTACAAAAGCCAGGAAGTCTGAGGTGGGCGGCTGGGGCATCAAGGCTGAAACACTGGGGGCACCCCATCCTGCTCACCAGCGAAGCTGCAGCCTCCGGACCTTCTCGGGGCCCCCGCGGCACACACAGCATTCAAACTCATAGAACCTGGGTGTGGGCAGGAGAGAGAGAACCACACCTTATTTGGGCAAACTAAACACCCAAGCACACAGGTGAGGGGTAGAGGGTGTGGGGGATGGGGGGACTGGGCAAGAGGGCACCCTGGGCTCACCTGTCCCCATAAAGGAGGGGCTTGCTCAGACACTGGGTGCAGGCCTCATGGAACCACTGTAGGCAGCTCCGGCACTGCAGCATCTTCAGGTTCCATCTGAGGGAGACACAGAACTAGTAGCCTCCAGACACTGCCTTCCTGTCAGTGCCCTTCCCCCAGTGCCACCCTCACCCTCTTCCTTCTCCTTCCTTCCCTGGGATCTGCCACCCCTTATTACTCACTCCCCAGGGCCACCACAGTAACAGTAACTCTGCTGCCGGTTGCTCAGGTGCCCAGCGTCCCAGTCCAGCCCCTTCAGTCCATATGGCAGAGACAGCTTCATGCCCAGCATGGCCCGGGCATAGGGACCCTTCTTCAGTGCCCCACCCCTCTGCAGAGAAGAGCAGGTGGGGGAAGCCTCAGCGGGGTGGAGAGGCTTGGGAGAGGCTGCAGGTGCAAGCACAACACTGAGGGCGCAGAGAGGGGCCTTTACCTTGGTGGCGATGGCAAAGACGCACTGGCGGCAGACCCAGGATGTGCCCTCTCCTTCTCCAGGGGCAGGGGCCCTGGGGACGTGGCAGTCCTGGTGGTAAGCTGCAGTGACAGTGTGGGTACTGTGGGGTAGGAGCCTCACCCTTGGTGCTCAGCCCTGGCCCACCTGCTGGGGCGGGCGCCTTAGCCTGATCTTACAGGTGAGGGGACTGAGGCTCCCAGAGGTCTAGCATCTTCCCCAATGTTGCGTGGTTAGAAAAGGATGTGTGTGAGCTACCTCTGCTAGAAGGGGATGAAGTTGCAGGGGTAAGGAGACTGGCCAGAGTGAGGGCCTGAGAAATTAGGGCAGGACAGGGGACATAAGGACCAGTGTTAGAGAGAAGGGTGACAGCAACCTGGATGGAAGGTCCAGGACAAACTGGACCACGGAGGCACCCTGCCCTCTCACCATGGCGACATTTCTCACAGCTGACCAGCCGGTTCCCCGGGACCACGTTCTCTGAGCGGCAGACACAGCAGAGGAGTTCCTCCCCGGGGAGGGCAGCTGGGAAAGAATGCAGTGTCAGGAGGCCACCCCACTCCCCCCGTTCCCCCTGGAACGCTGCTTTCTACTTCTACAGGCCACCCGGTCTCAGGGCTCTAGGGCCTCACCTGGGCTGATGTCTTTCCATAGAACCAGAAACTGAGAATCATCCTCAAACTGGACCAGACACACCTCCCGGGTGCTGTCCACCTGGAAGAGGTGCACACAGGATGAAACGGGAACCAGGCATGGATGAGAGGGCTGGGGAAGGGTGAGAGCAGAGGTAGAGGTCTCACCTTCTTGATGGTGCCCAAGTACAGCAGCCCATCAGTCCACCTGGCCAGGACATCCTGCCCCTCCCAAAGTCGAGGTCTGAGGCCTGAGGTGGGTGCAGGGGAAGCCGGGTCCCAAAGAGAGGGGGCACCAGAGCGGCTCAGCCGGGGGGGCTGCGCCATTGCATCCTGGGGGGGCCTAGCCGGCAAAGAGACAGAAAAGAAGAAGCGTCCCCATTTTCTCCGCCGATTTTTCTGTCAAGGACTAAGCATCTTGAACCTCCAGTCTCCGAATCTCCAGACGCTGGACAACCCTCCCCAGCTTCCTGACTCGGGCTTGTCCAACTCTGCTCACCTGTTCTCTCTTCCACCCCCTCCCAATCCAGTTCTCTAGTTTCCCACCTTCGAGAGCTTTCCTGGGATATTACATCCCGGCCTTAGGATCTTAAGAGAAATGATGGTAGCAGAAGCAAGGGTGGCAGGCAGCTTCACCTTCCCCAGCTGTTCAGAGGGGTCGTAACTGGGGTGCTCTGCGCTGCTGCCCGAGACGGGTCTGGGGAGCTTTTCTGGAGCCGTTTTCCGGAGTAGAAGCAGCTGGCTCCCCGGGCCTGCAAGTCTCGCTCAGAACAATCCTCCTGGTGCCAGGTTATGTCAGGTCACCCTCAAATTTGGGGCTCCCTGCCCTCGAGTAGACAACTTCCCTGAGTGCCCGGGAGGGGGGCGTGTCCCCGTCCCGGTCTCTACTCCCCACGACGGCAAGTCCGACGAGGGACTCCGTCGCCGGCCTGGCCCGAGGCCAGGCGCCAGGCTCTCCGCCCCGCGCCCTGCGCCGACCCCCGTCCCTGCCCCTCCGCGGCGCCTCCCGCCGCCTCCTTACCGGTGACAGCTGGGGCGGCCGGGAGCCGGACAGGGGCGGGCGCCGGAGACCTGGGCGAGCCCCGCGCGCGGGGAGGGCACGTCGGGGCACCGGAGGGCGTGCGGGCGGAGGCCGGGGGGTCCCCGGGCCCGGCCCCTCCGTCCCGGTGGCTCTGGGGCGTATGACGCAGCAGCCAAAGCAGCGGCAGCGGCAGGAGGAGGCGGCGGGCAGAAGGAGGGGAGGGACGGACCGGCGGGGAGGAGGAGGAGGGGAGGACGGAGGGAAGGAGGAGCCGGAGGGGGGGGCGGGCACCACTTCACCCCACCTCCCGCGCCTCCGCTGGGCCTGGAGGGCGCCGGGCGGGTGGCTGCGACCCTTCCGCAGGCGCGGGCGCTCAGAGCCCGGAGGGCGAGGGAATCCCCGCAGCCCCCTCCTCCAACGGGAACCGCGCCTCAAGGCAGCAGGGAATCCCCGCGGCCGCCTCCCGCCCGGCCCCCGCCCCATGCCACATCCGTTAGCTGCCCCACCCCCCAGGGTCACTCCAAGCCCCGCCCTCCCGCGGCCCCGCCCCCATTCAACCTTCCGTTGGCCCCTCCCCGCGCTTCTGCGCAGGCGCGGCCCCTCCCACACCTGGGAGGCTGAGCCCCTCCTACGCCCGGCGGCGCCACGGCAGTTGGCGTTGGGCGTCCGCGGCGCCAGCGCCCGCGCCCGCCTCCAGGGCGGCGCAAGGACGCGGAGGGCTAGTGCCCAGGGCGGTGACGCCGCTGTGCGCCAGCCAATGGGCAGCGCACGAGCAGGGCCCAGCGGTTCGAATGAGCAGGCACGGAAACGGCGGGAAAAGCCCCCCCCCCACGCCATCCCGGAACGCGGGTGCTCCTCAGGGACATTGACCAGAGAGGAAGGTGTCTAGACCAGGTGTGGGCTGAAGGAGCCGAAGCCAACCCTCACCCTGGACACAAATCCCCAGGTCCTGTCTTTCCAGATGTGAAAAATACCTTCCCCCTCTGGCAACTGCTAATAAAACCTTTATTTAAAGAGCAACAATGGGGGGGGACACAACTAATATTTTTGTTTTTTGAGACAGGGTCTCCCTGTGCAGGCTGGGCTTGAACTCACGGCGATCCTCCTGCCTCAGCCTCCCAAGGCATGCACCAGCAACATTCTTTATTTGATAAACCGAGTACACAGCGCTCTACATCCAATAAATCATCCCTCTGAAATCTATACCCTCCCAATACAGACACATAGACAAAACACAAACAGGATCTGGATCCATCTTCATTTCTTGTTGGCCTGGGCAGTGCCGATAACACACTGGTTCACCTGGGGACAAGAGGTCAGACAGGATTTTAAAGGTCTGCAGAATAACCATTAGAACAGTTTTCCCAAGTTCAGTCCGGTCCCACTGCGGTTAATTCTCCTATGCCCACTAGGTCTAGAGGAAACAAAAGAGTCCTAGAGATGGACCCCTCAGGAAGACATAGAGGCTCCATTTCCAGCAGTTCACTGGACTACAGACCCCAAGGTCCTCCCGCTAGAGACCAGCCCAAACATCAATATGCATTGAGGAACTGGGATTCATGAGAAAACTGATCACCCGGAGTCTGGAGGAGGTAAGGAACAAGAGGAATCTGAAACAGACTACTGGGTTCTGTTTAAAGGATGCAAGAAACAGCCCAGCACAATGGCACATGGCTGCCATCCCAGCACTCAGGGAGGCTGAGGCAGGAAGATCACAAATTGGGACCCAGATTAGGCAACTTAGTGACTTAACAAGACCCTGTCTGTCAGTTTTGGGGGAAGAGGTTTGCTGGGGAATCGAACTCAGGGCTTTGAGCTTGCCAGGCAGGTGCTCTACCACTGAGCTAAATCTCCAGCCCCTCCCTCAATTTTTCTTTTTAAAGAGCTGGGGATGTAGCTCAATGAGCAAGCCTTGGGTTCCACACTGGGGATGCAGCCTAGCAACGGAAGGCCCTGGGTTCAAGCCTCACCACCACCTAAAAAAACAAAGGACAAAGGAGCAGAGTTGAAGGGGCTCACGTTAGCCAAAGACAGAGCAGTCTCAGCATGAGAAAGAATGACCGTAAAAGACTGATAACGACATATATAAGCGCCTGTGAAATGATACCCCCACGGAAACTCAACAGCCACCTTTCAAATTGCTGGGATATCAACTCAGCGCTGAGAATCAACAAGGAATCCCACAGCTTTCTTTTGTTTTATGGACCGAATCTCCGAGTACCCAAATACAGGCAGACTTCATCTTACTGCACTTTACTTGTTTTTTGTTTTGGTTTGGTTTTTCTGTTTGTTTGTTTGCAGACAGGGTCTCCACTAAGCAGTCCAGACTGGACTTGAACTCACTATGTAGCCCAGGCTGGCTTTGAACTTGAGGTTACCCTCCTGCCTCAGTCTCTTGAGTGCTGGGATTACAGGTGTGCACCACCACACCCGGCTAATGTGTTTTTTGTTGTTGTTGTTTTTTTACAAATTAAAATTTCTGGCAATCCTACATGAAGCAAGTCTATTGATGCCATTTTTTCAATAGTTCAGGTGATTGTTACCACTTCCTAGCAATAAAATGTTTTTAGTTAAGGTATATACACTTTTTAAAGACATAATGCTATTATTGCACACCTAATAGACTAGAAAACATTAATAGTGGAGAACTAAAAAGATTAGAAAATAACCATCTTAAAATAAAATTGATCTAGATATGATCATCACTTGAAATAATCAAGGTCAAAGTCCATTGAGCTTTTAAGTGGATCAAGCTGACAACACCCAGATCTGGTGATCAGTGTTTATATCATTAGGAGAGCTGGGCATGGTGTCTCAAAACTACAATCCCAGTGTTTCCGAGGCTGAGGCAGGAAGATTGGGGTGAGTTTGAGGCCAGCCTGAACTACATAGTGAGACTCTGTCTCAAAAAAACAAAAACAAGTGAGGTGTGATGGTGCATGCCTGTAATCCCAGTATTTAGGAGGTTGAGGCAGGAGGATTGCTGTTAGAGGCCAGCCTGGGCTACACAGTAAATTCAAGGTCAGCCTGAACTATATAGTGAGACCCTGTCTCAAAAACAAACAAAAAAACAATCACAACAAAACTAAAAGGAGATAAGGTAGCTGGATGTGACGGCACATATCTGTGATCTTAGCACTCAAGATGCTGAGGCGGGAGGACTGTAAATCTGAGAGCAGCCTGGGCAACTTACCAAGGCCCTGTCTCGAAAACAGGGCTAGGAATGTAGCCCAGTGTAAGCAATTGAGGTCCACGCCAGTACCACACACACAAAGGAACCCAACGGGTAGTGCCAGATAACTGGCAGATGTAAATCCTTTCTGGATAAATGTGCCCTTGGTTGAGAGGACCTAAGGAGCTCGGATGGAGATACCTCCAACCACAGGGGTCTCAACGGGACCTGGGCTTGGTGGTAAACGCACCTTTGATGCAAAGCGTAGAGAGTTGAGGGACTCAGAGACATTCTCTTCTAGCGGGGAGATGTTCACAAACATGAGCCTGTGGAGAGACCAGCATTCTTGCTCAGCAGAGTCGAATGGGACTGCCCTGTGCCCCTAGCCCCCGTCTTTAAGCCCTGGCTGGCTCCAACTATACCCCTCCCTCCCACGTGTCTTCTTACTCACATCTTAGCGCTGCCGCCCAGGGAGTTCTGCAGCAGATAGGTGAGCTTGCTGTTCCGGTAAGGCACGTGGGACTCCTGGGGGATTGGAGGGAACAGGCTGTCAGGATGGTGCGAGGCTCTGCGCGGCCCACTGGACTGGACCCTTCCCCACACTGCCCTGCCTGTCCCGTCCCCACCTTGTTGCTCAGGGCCATGATGACCAGCCCCAGTGTGGACAGGCTGCTGTTGATGGCCTGTGTTTCCCGCAGACGGTCTCGCTCCCCGGGTCCAAGGGCGAGGCTGGGGTCAAGGCGCTCACTCCCTGCCAGGTCCACAAGGTTGAGCGGGGCCCCACACTGCAGGCCCCGGGCAGCGTGCTCCCCAGAAATCTGCAGCTGGAACACGCTGTGGCTGCGGGATGACCGCTCGTTCTGGGCTGTGCGGGCCACGGCCCGGTTCTGCTGGGCCAGGTGAAGCAGGGCCCTCACCTGGAGATGGGGAGCAGCAAGGGGAAAAGCAGACAGGAAATCAGCACATGACATCAGATACGGCAGGGACTAAATCAGCCCCTACCCTCTTTCCAGCCAGTGAGGAGACAGCCAAACGGATCCGTGGCCCTCATGCCCCACCCTCTCTCCTCCAATTCGCCCCTGCTCCTTTCCCTGTCCACCTCCAGATGTGGCACCCTGCCTACGCCCTCTCTTCTCCAGGTCCAGGGCCCAGGGGTCCGCACCTCTTTCTCACAGGAGACAGGGATGTATCGGGCATTGGTGACGGTGAGCTCCTCACTCCCTGGTCCTGCCCGACGAATCTCGCACTCGCCCCCTTGGCCCTTTCGGGCCCCAGTGGCTAGCAGGTCTCGGACAGTCTCGTTGTAGATCTCTACATAGCTTGCCACAAAGCTGTAAGTCCAGCCCTGGCCACTCATTTCCTCAGCCACGGAGAAGAGGTGCCGCAGAGCCCGAGGGATCAGCCCCTCTAACTGGGGGTCTCCCTCAGGTCCACCCTCCATCGTGAAGGTCTTGCCACTTCCTGTCTGGCCATAGGCAAAGATGCACACTGGGTAGCCATCCAGGGCTGACTGGACAAGCATAGCGATCTCTTCAAACACTTCATCCTGCCTACTTTCTGGTGGGAATACCCGGTCAAAGGAGAAGTCATGGCGGGTGGGTGGGGCTGGAGCCCCAGTCAGGGTTGCACGCCGATCATCAGACCGGGAGAGGCTGAGGCGGGTAGGGAGATCAGAGGCCCCTCCAGGGCCAGGAGGAAACAGGAGAAAGCCAGGGGATGGTGTGGGCTCTCCTGCAAGAACAGGGCGAACCCGGCAGAATACCCGGATGTTGCCCTTGAGTTCTTGTAGCTGGTTGTGCAGTCGCCGGCGTTCCATCTCTAGCCCATGGAGACGGTCTCCTCGCTCAGCCAGTAAGACCGCCTGGGCTGCAGTCTCCTGCCGCAGAGATGCCACCTCCACCTGGCTGCTTGACAGAGCTGCTTCTGATGCGTGCAGCCTCCTCTGCCAGAACAGAACAGACAGAGAGGGTGAATGCAACCAACAAGTCATGTGGCTAAAACGGGGTAAGGTGGGGTCCCTGGCTCCAAGGACTTCATGGTCTGGCAAGGACAGTGATACAAAAAGAGAATCAGGAGCCAGGGATGCAGCTCAGTGGTCGCACACCTGCCTCCTAGCATGAGTGGGCCCTGGGATGGGTCCTCAGCACTGCAAAAATAAAAGGAAGAGAAAAAAGGCAAGGCAAGAGGAAATCATAATACTAGGATAGAAAGCGCTATGGGCTTATCCAGGACGGGTACCAGGAAGATGTTATGTGGGCTGATGCCCACATAGCACAGGAGTGGCCAAGGGAAGGGCAGGATACAGAAAGAACATTCCAGGGCTGGGGATTTAGCTCAGTGGTTAGAGTGCCTGCCTAGCATGCACAAGGCCTTGAGTTCAATCCCCGGCACCAGAAAAAAAAAAAAAACTAAACTAAAACCCAGAAAGAATATTCCAGAAAGGGGGAAGCACATATGCAAAGGGCCAGAAGTGAGAGCTGAGTTGCTTGAGAGTCTGCAGCCCTTCAGTCTTGCTGGAGCCCACCAAGGAGTCCTGAGGACATAGAGAGGAGGAGCGATACAGTACCACGGGGCACCATCGGGACGGGGACCTGGAGGAGGGAAGGCTGGGGAGACACCAGGAACACAGAGGGGCACAGGGGGAAGGGGTCAGAAAGGGAGCCTAGCAAGGAGAGGGAGGCTGGAGAGAGGACAGTGGTCCAGCTGGAGACGGGTGCTCCAGGGCTTTGACCCTAGGAACTTGAGGGGAACCTGGGAGGGCAGGAGAGGGGCACCAGCTCTGCTAGGAAAGGGAGGCTGGTACCCACGAGCACCCGGCCTCACCTCCTGCTCCTCCAGTCGGGTGGTCAGTGTCCTCCGCTCTGCCTGCAGGCCCAGCTGTTCTTTCTGGAGCACATGCACCAAGCCCTCCTGCGTGCCCAGCCGCTCTTCCAGCTCCAGGACACGGGCACTCAGACTGCCCAGCTCCCGCTGGCCCTGCTCAGCCTGGGCCCGCACCCTGGCCAACTCCTCCTCCAGGCTGCTGCGCTCCGTCCCCAGGGCCTTGACCTGCTGCTGGGCCTCTCTGAGCTGGTCCCGCAGCTGCTGGTTCTCCTGGTCTAGCGTTTGCGTCTTCTCACGACAGCGTTTCAGCTCTGCATTGAGGTCGCACAACTGACCCTTTAAATCCCACGCAGGACGTTTGCCAGGTTTCTTGCCTCCTGCCACAGGAGGAGCAGTGGATGCTGATAGGGCACAGAAACAACAAAGATCTTCAGTCTCTGCTCTCCATCCCTCCTCCACACCTCATGCTGCATCCATCTCCTTACCTTCCAAACAGGGAAGAGTCAAGTGGATTTTTCTGGGCACTCACCACTGCCTCTTCCCTAACTCGGCTGTCACCCAGTGGTCATATTTGTCACCTACCTACAGGCTTCTGGGCAGGAACAACGGGGACCAGCTTCTGGTTCTTCAGCGCTAAGGAATTGAGGAGCTGACATAAGTTGACAGAACCAGCGTCCCTCCACCTCCACCGTTCTCCCTCCACACGGCCCAGAAGCCCTTCTTGGCAGCAGCTCCTAAACACTATTACCTGTAGCTGGGGGGCAGGGTCCTGTCTTCCTGGGAAATCTTTGAGCTGCAGAGATGGGGAGAGGAAATGTAGAAAAGTAACCCGTTGGTGGCATGGGCTGGCTGAGCCAGGAGCAGGAGAGGTGTTTTTTGCTTCTTTGGAGACAATGCCCTTCTGTGTAGTCCAGGTTATCCCAGAACTCACAATCTTCCTGCCTCAACCTCCAAGAGGACTGAGATTACAGGCATGTACCACCATGCCCAGCTAGTGAGGTGATTTTTCTAAGGACTGGAAATAAGATAAACTGCCTTTTCCCCTAAGTCTGGCCAGCTCCCACTGACATCCCTTCCAGGACCAGAAAGTACTCACTAAAAACCAAGATGCAAGTTGGACTGCAGTAAGTAAGATGAGGAGAGAGGCAGAACTCATGTAAAAGGGTGGTATTATTTGTGGGGAAAAAAGTGGGGAATGACATCCGCATTCAATCAAATACTAACATAATCTCCCTAGAGGAGCCAGATGTGGTGGGGCACACCTGTAATCCCAGCACCAGGGAGGCTAAGGCAAGAGGTTCAAGTACAGGGCCAGCCTGGACTACATCATAAGTCCACCACCCTTCTATCCTCCCCCAAAAAGAATTTCCCTCAGATATTCAATTTCCTCTGGGAATGAGAACTAGGTATCTAGGGAACAAGGACAAGAAGGAAACATCTCTGCATAACAGTCTTTGCACCTTTGGAATTCTGAACCAGGTGCGATGTTATTACCTATTCAAAACCAGATTAGAATTGAAAGGAAAGATGGAGCAGGAGAGCGGTGCCCTTCCCCACCCTGGGTCCCTGTTCGCCCAGAGCCCACCTGCAGTCTGGCCTTGGCTCAGTGGCGCAGTGCTGAGAGGTGGGGCTCTTGGGCGTAAGGTGTCCACTTTGGGTGCTGTGCTCAGGCCTCGTGTCCGTTTCTGGGGAAAGATAAGGATAGGGTTCATGTCACCCTCCTCGTCACTCAGGCTCCCACAAACGCCCAGCTACCCATGCCCAGCTCACCTTTGCAGGCTCAAAGGTGCTCTCCATCTGCTCGGGCCCCCTCTTGAGCCGGCTTCCTGCGAGAGGAAGTCGGGAGGAGGCCTTGGCCAGGCGTGTCTTCGGCTCTGTGTTCCCCTTCACTTCCGACAGGGGGGACCTCTGGGGGAGAGAGAACCTCAGGGCCATACCCGGGAGTCCAGCGCCCCCAGCATTCACCCTCAACACTCCCTCGTGGGGCAGTCACTGAGTAATGTGTGCCCAGTGCCGGGCAGCACAGACCGCAGCCGGCCAAGCATGGTAGGCAGAGCCAGAACCCAACCTAGAGGTAGGAGCAACCTCTGAGGGGGAAGCTGAATGGATGCTGGGCTTGAGCTATCTTTTTGGGTAGGACTCAAGCAAGCAAGAGACACCCTGGGACACTTTCTAGAAAGCAAACCTCAAACTTGCACATATGTGGCTGGGAAGCCCTTGAAGCTGGAGCTGAGACCATAAATAAGCAAGAGTGGAGGACAGAAAAGGTTGCAGGCAGGCCAGGAGGAGCAGGTACACCGAGAGGGCGTGCTACAGATGGTTCACCTCCATCAGCCACGGGGGTGCTAGATTAACTCCATTTAGCAGAGAGGGCAGGAAAGCACAAGAGGCGCGAGAGGCTCTAAGGCCATTGGCTAGTAAAAGGCAGTGAGAATCCCGACAGTCTGGTTCCTGAGGCCACGTTTTTCTTTCTTTCTTTTTTTGTGGTACTGGAGACTGAACATAAAGCTTTTGCACTGAGCTACATCCTCAGTATTCCTCCCCTTAAATTTATTTATTTCAAAACAGGATCTCTCTAAATCTCTAAGCTGCCCAGGCTGGGTTCAAACTTGTGACCCTCCCGCCTCAGCCTCCCAGAATACTGGGATTACAGGTGTGGGCCACCTTGCCCAGCTGGTGAGATCACAGAGCTTGGTAAGGTTCTGATGCCAGGCCATGGAGGACTTTAGGCTTTACCCCTGCATGCTGTGAAGAGCCGGTTAGTTTCTGATCATCCTTGTGAAAAAACACCAAAGAGCCAATTATAAAGAATAATAATGGGGGTTGGGGATTTAATTCATTGGTAGAGCGATCCCCAGCACCAAAAAATATATATATAATAATAATGGACTGTTAAGTAGGCTAACTTGCATGGGAAGAGTAGAAGGTAGTCTATCTTGACTGCCCTTCCCCTGCCAACTCCTACGCTTTCTCCTTGCTACCCTTTGCCACGAAGCTCCTCAAACATAGTCTATAGCGTATTCACGTGTCTTTGCTCTCCTAATTCCATTCTAATCAGGCTGTCATCCCCACATTCCACCTTTTACTGTTCAAGTGTACTGGTAACTTCGTGTTGTTAAATCAGTTCTTCACCTTCATGGTTCTTGACCCGTCAAGCAGCATTTGATGCAAATGATCACCCTCCTCCACAACAGACTTTGCTCATTTAGCTTTCAGCAGACTCCTTCCTTGGCTCCCTGACGCTGAGGGTGGCTTGTCTTCATCTCCAGCTATACTGACTGTCTTGCCAAGCTGTCCATACACACCATCCTCCCCTACGGCTTTAAGGGTCATAGATATGCTGAGAGCACTCAAATTTTTATCTCCAGCCCAGACCTCAGTTTCTCCATTTTGGTTGATAATAACTTTTTCTCTCAGTTGCTTAAACCAAAAAACCAGAGTCCTCTCTCTCACCCTATCCTTAGGATTGCACCCAGGGTCTCTGCACTGAGCTACATTCCCAATCTCCCTACTACCCTTTTTACTTTGAGGTAGCATCTCACTAAATCACTAAATTGCCCAAACTGGGCTCAAACTTGTAATCCTGCCTCAGCCTCTCAGAAGGCTGGAATTATGGGCATTTGCTATCACATTCAGTGTCTGTTTCTCTCTCATTTTTTTCCCAGACAGGGTCTTGCTATATAATTCAGGCTGGCCTTAAACATCCTATGTAGCCCAAACTGGGCTTGAACTTCAGGCTTTTCTCTTAAATACATCTAATCTGTCTGCAAAGCATGGCTGACTCTACCTTTAAAATAATCCAGAATCCGGAGCCAGGTGTGGATTACAGGTATAATCCCAGTGCTCAAGAGGCTGAGGCAGAGGACTGTAAATTTCAGGCTAGCCTGGGTTATGTGCAAACTCAAACTATATAGCAAGACCCCATCCCCACCCCACCCAAAATAAAAAGATATATCCAGAATCTATCCGTTCGTTACTACTTCTTCCACTTGTTACTACTTCTCCCACCCTGTCCAAGGCAACATTATGTATTACCTAGATTATTACACAGCGTGGTTCTCACCTAGGGGTGATTTTACCCCCCAGGCAACATTTAACAATGTCTTTTTAGAAATTGTAAACGAAGGGCAGAGATTAATGAAATTCAGACTAAAAAAAAAAAAGAATCAATAAATCAAAGAGCTGTTTCTTTGAAAAAATAAACAAAATATAGGCAAACCCTTAGCAAAAAAAAAAAAAAGGAAAAGAAAGATTCATACTCATGTCATGCAATTAGAAAAAGGGTGAAATTACAATGGACACCACAGAAATCCATAAGATAATTAGAGCCCGCATGGTGGCGCACGCCTGTAATCCCAGCTCTGGGGAGGCTGAGGTCACAGGATTGCCAAGAGTTTGAGGCCAGCCTAGGCTACATAGTGAGTTCAAGGCCAGCAAAGTGAGACCCTGTCTCGATCAATCGATCAATCAGTCAATCAATAGGAGAATCCAAAAGAAATGGATAATTCCTGAATACAAGAAGACATAAAGGGGCTGGGGATTTAGCTCTGTGGTTAGAGTGCTTGCCTAATAAGCACAAGGCTCTGAGTTCCATCCCTGGCACTAAAAACAAAAAAAAATTAAAGAAGACATAAAAACCCAGAATAATGAATAATAGGCAGTGAACCTGAAGCACTAATAAAAAACTTAAGTACTAAGAGAAGTCAAGGACCTGATGGATTCACCACTGAATTCTACAAGAACTTCAGGGAAGATCTAACACGAGTACTCCTCAAACTCCTCAATGAAACTGAAAGGGAAGGAATGCTAAAATCACTCCTGGAACTCTAAAACCAGAAAAGGACCCAATCAAAAAAGAGAACTATATAGTGGTGGTGCATGTCTGTGATCCCAGCACCTGGAGGCTGAGGCAGGAGGACCACCACAAGTTCAAAGCCAGTCTGGGTTACATAGTGAGTACAAGGTCATCCTCGACTACACAGCAAGACCCTCTTCTCAAGAAAACAGAACAAAACAACAAAAAAAGGACTCCAGGCTAACCTCTTTAATGAATGTAGATGCAAAAACCCTCCACAAGATACTGGCAAACAGAACGCAACAAGTCATCAAATCAAAAAGATCCTACACCATGACCACACACCCTTCATCCCAGAGATGATTCAGCATATGCAAATCAACAAATATATCACATAAACAGAAGGACAAAAAGCACAAGATCATCTCAACAGAAAAAACCTTTAGCAAAATCCAATATCTATTCATGATAAAACCTGGAAGAAAATAGGTATAGAAGGACCTTATTTCAACCCAATAAAAGCCATTTATGACAAACCTACTCCCAATATCATATTAAATGGAAAAAAGCTGAAAGCTTTCCCTCTAAAATCAAGAGCAAGATGGGTGTGGTAGCACACGCCTATAATCCCAGATTTGCAGAGCCAAGACAGGAAGACCACCACCAAAGCCTGTCTGGGATATTTGGAGTTCAAGGTCAGCCTGAACTACATAGACCCTGTTTCATAAAATCGAAAATAAATAAATAAAAAAAATAAAATCAAGAACAAGACAAGGATATGTCCACTATCACCACTCCTGTTCAATACAGTACTTGAAACATTAGCCAGAGCAATCAGGTAAGAGAAAAAAATACAGGGATATGTATAGGAAAGGAAGAAGTCAAATTACGATTTGCAGAGGACATGATCTTCTGCATAGAAGACCCAAAAGATTCCACCAAAAGACTCCTTGAATAACCAAATTCAACAATGTAGCACAGTACAAATCCAACACACAAAAATCAATAGCATTCCTGTACACCAATAATGAACGCACCAAGAGAGAGATTGGGAAAACAATACCATTCAAAACAGCATCAAGAAAAATTAAATTTAGGAATTAACCTAACCAATGAAATGAAAGACCACTACAATGAAAACCACAGTACTCTGAAAAAGATGGAAGAAGACATCAGGAAACAGAAATAGGTATTTCCTGTTCCCAGTTAGGCAGAACCAATATTGTAAAAATGGCCACATTACCAAAACTGAAACATAGATTTAAGCAATCCCAATCAAAGTACCAACAGCATTCCTCAAAGAACTAAAGAAAACACCCTTAAAATTCATACAGAACCTGCTGAGTATTTAGCTCAAGTGGTAGAGTGCTTGCCTAGTAAGGGCAAGGCCCCAAATTTGATCCCCAGCACTCAGAGAAAAAAAATCATACAGAACCAAAAGAGACTCAAAATAGCAAAAGCAATACTGGGCAAGAAGAGCAAAGCAGGAGACATTACAATTCTAGATTTTGGGTTATATTACAAAGCTACAGTGATAAAAACAGCATGGTACTGGCACAAAAAATGGACAGGTGACCCAAATGAACAAAAGAGAGGGTGCAGAAAAAACCCTAGCACATTATGCCACCTGATCTTTGACAAAGGGGCCAAACACATACACTGCAGGAAAGAGCCTCTTCAGCTAACGGTGCTCAGAAAACTGGCTATCCACATGCAGAAGACTGAATCTAGACCCTTGTCTCACCATGTACTAAACTAAAATTAAAATGGATCGAAAAAGAGAAACAGTCTGCTGGATGATAAAATAGTTAAAACTCTTGAAAGTATAGGTAAAGGCAAGGACTTTCTGAACAGAATCCCAATTGCACAAGAAACAACATCAAGAATCAACAAATGGGATTATATCAAATTT
>PVJO010023213.1:0-26506 GCA_004026905.1 Hystrix cristata | reverse complement strand
TTTTACCCAGTTTGACAATATCTGACTTTAATTGGAATATTTAGTTTATTACTTTTTGTATGGTATTGGATGTAAGACTAGCAATTTACTATAGTTTTTCTGTTCAGCTCATATTTTTGACACTATATTCGTCTTCTACTGATTTTTTGGTTAACTATTCTTTGTATTTCATTTTATTTTCTATATATCATATTTGTAGCTATATCTCTTTACCACCTTTTAGTGGTTGCATCCTTAATTCATCACAGTCTGCCCATAATTAATACCATACCATTCATATTTCACCCTTTTAAATTCATTTTCATACTTAACAAATGTAGGAACCTTACATTAATATAGTTCTTTCTTCTGCTGCCCCTACCCTGGTTAGTTCCACCAGCTTCAGAGCCCCAGCCCCATCTTGGCCTTCTTACCTCCAAACACCACTCCTTGTGCCATGATTTCATATCAGAGTCAGAAACTGTACCTGACCAGCGGGCAGGGTGCACATCAGCACAACTTGTGTTCCACTGTCCTACATGGGACTACATGCTTTCCATTGCCAAGGGATGAGATTAATTCCCTTGTTTGTTTTGTCCAGTGTTATAGTTTATAGCTGGTGGTCAGTTCTCAAACCAGTTACCTTGCAGTTTTTGCTTTTGATTGGAATCATGAAATATGATATTTTAAACATCCATATTCGTAGGGCACAAACTTGTAGCAATATTAGAAACAGTGAGTGCAATTGCGTGTGAAGTCTCACATCGCATGTATTACAACTAACTATAATAATAAAAAAAAACCTGGAGGAAAGATTCAATTGTCTTTTTATTTTCCCAAAAGAAAATAATATTACAAACTCATTGGCAAACCATGCAATCAAAAAGTATGAAGCTACGATATGTGTGTATGTGTATGTGGGGGAAGTATAGAAGTGTTTAGGGCAGTTAATAAAAATATTTCATTTTTTTTCCTGGAATTATGAAACTTTGTGCTAGTTGTTAACTTTAAAAAGTTGTATTCTTTTCCAAAACAAGGATCCATAAGATTACAGTGTATATCTTTCATGCCCCACAGAACCTAGATTTCAAAAGTGTGAAATATCCTGTAATGATACTTAAATATTTAGCTAAACATCAAGAAAAGAACAGAATTTGAAGGCGTTTAACTAGCTCAAGGCATCTTGAAATGATTTGGGGGAGGTATTATTTTAACTCCTTCAGTTTAGAGAAAACGAATGTTAGGGAAAAAAGCCTTGAAAGTTCAACATGATTCAGCAATGTATCATGTGCTAACAATGTGTGTGTGTTTGTGGGGGGCGGTTTTCTACCAGAAGACTACAAGGAAAAGTAAATATGCAAAGTTTAAATTTGAACAGAAGTTGGGTGCAAACATGCATGTGCACACATCTATACATACACATTTTCAATCTCCATTTGTTAAACAAAATAAAAAAATAAATACAATGAAGAAATGAAACACGCATCAGGCATACATATGTCCAACAGGGAAGATGATTCCCTCCTTTCTCAGATCCCACAGAGTACTTCCTGGGAGAAGGATGTGGGGGGGAAGCATCAGCGCTTCCTTATCTGTTAGACTCAATTAAGACAACAGCCGTGTTCCAAAATAAACAAGGAAGAGGCTATTTTGCTTTAGAATGCACTAGGGGAACTGTACTAGGGAAGCACAGATGGCTTTAATCAGGGACATTGGAATACTACCGTTCTCTTTGCTTTTCCGATGTCTGTGTGACTTTTAGATAACAAGAACAATATCCCTAATAGGAATAGAAGTTGGTATCCCTGGCTGTGATGATCATGGCTTTTTAGAACTCATCTTGTAGGGATGAGGGCCGGTTTCTTTCTTGGCAGTTTATAGCATTCACGCCTGTTATGTATAGGAGAAAAGGGGAAAAATTGTAGCCAGATTTTAAAAAGATACTTGGCAGCATAGGTGTCTGTGCATAAAGCACTTCTGGGCATCTAAAGTGGAAATGAGAACCACACTCTATGATATGTTAAGGCCCAAATCTAACTAGCAAATTGATATTCAGAAATCTCTTGTTAATTCCTGGTTCAACTAGTAATTTGTTTTATAAATTCTCTTCCTTAGTTTCTATGTTATTAAAATGTTTCTAATTAAAATTGTATCTCTCAATTACTTTGACTTTCTGGTGAGATCAGATTCTTGAGGATCTCAAAAATAGAGTTGAGTCTTTATCAAAGAAGAATGAATACAGATATAGTAGTAACAATAACAAAAAGTCTCCCTATCTGGGTACTAACAGTGGGCTTTAAATACTCCTGTTGGTTAAGTTGCTAAGAGCTCTTGAGGTTCTGGTTATTGTGCAGCTGTTGGGAGCTATTGTACACTTACTAAATTTAACCCATGCAGGAGACTCACTCTCACTGCCTTCAGGGTGAACCACAATTTTGCACAACCTTGCAATTTTACGGCACACTCTATCGTGTTCATTGATGCTGTGTGCCCTGAAAATCCCCATTCAAATAAAAGATGCACTTTGTTTGCTAGAGTGGCTCCTTGGTGACATTCCTAGGCTCAGTAATTGGGCATCCAATATAAAATGTTTAGTGAGAATCTAATTATGATTATTTTCAATATTAAAAAATAGTGAGATCACTAATACCCCAGTCAGAAACAATTTCTTACTAAGTACAGACTAAAAAAGGACTTAATGTAAAATGCAAAAGAAAATTTAGACAATTTTGAGAAATTAATTTTTTTTAATTTACTATATTATTTTAGTACTTAAATTTCAAATATTTAGCAAAAAAATGGTAAGAAAATCCAATTATTATTTTTGGTAATACTTGGCCTTCCACACTCTTCAGGGGATTTGCTATTCTATATCCAGTAACAACCTCCAAACCCCAATCTCACCCTCTAAGCACTCCCAAAAAGCTTGATTTTAATTGAATGTGATCCTCCCTTGAAGAACCTGCTCCTCTCACAGCCCTTTCAAATTACTACCTTAAGGCTCATTAGGGAGGATTGGCGTCTCCCTTACTCTCTACCACTACTTCTGGGGCTAATGAAAATTTTTGCTGCTTTGATTTCTGGACATCATATCAGTAACACCCTCTCCTTTCTCCATTACCCTCTTGTTAGCTGCAGGCTTTGGCATTTGCCCTATAGCTTTTCTGCCCACTACAAGCTCTGTATAAACTGAGACATTTCATCATCCATATGGTTCTGATCCAACATCATGATCATTCGTGTCCTCAACCTCCTCATTTTCCAGGGACCAACATGGTCCCTCCACTTTCAAGGCAGGAGCCTGCTACACCTGAGTTCCTCCCATGTACTGTCATCATCCTTATCATTTCATTTACTTTTAAACATGATCAAATGTCTCCCATATAAATAAAAAGTAGTAAAGCAAAACCTCTTTTAGCATGCTATCTGCCTCCTGATTCTTCTAATACACTGTCTATTTCCCTTCATAATCAATCTGCACAACGAGCTCCATGTGATCACATCCGCATCCCACACTACCGTGGCTTCTTCTCTGAGCTGCCTCCACAAGATGCTTCCAGCTCACTGAATGAATGTGTATTTCCCAGTTTTCATCTTACTTGCTGCTGCTGACCGCTTTCCCATCTCGCAACACTCCATCCCTTTGCTTCTCAGGCATCTCGTTGCCCAGCTCCTCTTCCTCCTCACTGCCCACCTCCCTGCTCTCCTCTGACAGTCCATCCTCCTTCCCCAGCCAGTAAATCTACAAGTTCCTCAGTCCTACCCAAGACCCTCTTCTTCACTTACTCAGCAGCCTCCTTCTATAAAAATGTATCTGCACCTCACACTTTAATTACCACGAATGCAATTTATCCAGCAGTCTATCTCCAGACCAGGCTACCTTCTGCAGTCTAGACCAATATATATACCTTCCTGCTTGACAGCTCATCTTTGATGTCTCCACAATACTTCATTCTTAAAATGTCCAAAACCAACCAAAGGATGTCCCCCCACCAACTTTGCTCACTGTGCACTCCAAATAAATAGAAACTGGTCTCCTGGGGTTTGGTTACCATCCCTAGGTTAATTCTTACAACTTCCTTCTATTTTATTTTGTATCCATTTCTGAGTCCTGCCTGTTATCTACTAATTATCTCCCTAATGCATCTTCTCATGTCTATTGTCACCACTTTTGTCTTAATACAACCCGTCGGTATCTCTTACCTAGACAACTCACTGTGATAACCACCTGGCTGATGCATTTCTACAAACTCTTGCTTATTTTCCATCAGTTACCTGAGTGATCTTTTCTTACTGTGGCCCCCAAATACTTGAAACATTTAATGATCCTCCATTGCATTGAATATAGAGACCTAATGCCTTCTCCCCCAGCAGCCAGTGAATCGTACTTCTTCACATCACCAGATATGTTGTCTCCAGCCACAAACTCCCTTGGATTCTTTCACATCACCCTACCCTGTGGCACACTGTGCTGTGGGACTCAGACTGTTAAGAGAAAGCACTGCGCATGAGTTCATCAGGAAGCAATAAGAGAAGGCAGGAGACTGACTGTAAAACTTGAAAATGCTGCTGGTGAAAATCTCCAACCAAGCAAGCCCTTGTCTCTTTCAAGTAGCATCCCCCTTCCTCGCCAAGAACAATTACTTGGAATTTCCAGCTTCAGCGATTGCTTTTTCCATGCCTGGCAAACGTGGTCTCTACCCATTTGCTATGCAGCTGAGAGTAGCCAGAAAAAGCAGAATGAAGAGATCTTTTTGCCTTCAGAAAAGTGACAGCAAATATTAAATAGCATTTAGCACTCACCGTCTCAATAAGCTTATTAAAGGTTCCTAGTCTAACTTCTGTAGAATTACGAGGCTATAATAGAAACATTTACCAAAAGAGCTAAACCATTTTTCAGAATGATTTGGTGTCCCCAATGCTGAAGGGAATCGTTTTGGAACACATTTTCACAGATCACCTTAATTCAACTTGAACTAAATTCATTTATGAGAGCTGCTGGGCTGTACGTCTCAACTTATCTGCTTTGAATTTGCCTACGATGGATACTGTTAGAGCTGCATGGATCGTTGAGCAGAGAAGAACATTTCTGCCCTTTCTTGTCCTTCTCAATAATCAGAGGAACTTTCAACTTGTCGTGTGTTTCCGCAGCGAGGAGCATGGAAGCAGCTGTTGCATGCAGCCTGGGAAGGGGCACTACAAAGTGGCCTTCTGGGTTCTCCAGAGTTATTGCTCTTTCTGCTGTGGGCTATACAGGACTGACCAATGCAATGGATGCAAACTCAGAGAAGTCGTAAATTGGGGTGCGCTCTCTAATACACACCTGCCAAATGTAGCCCCCAATCCAGGACTGTGAGACATGCTGCCCTCAATGACACCGCACAGGTCTGGCTTTTCTGAGCTTCTTTAGCTTTGTATGTCCTTCCTAAAATGAAATGCCTCTCAGGTCTCTGTCCAGCAGTCTTTCCTCATTCTCACACTCTTTTCATGGCTCCCATCATTTGCTACGTGGTACTGTAGGTACCAACTTTGGGTCAGCGCTCACTCCAAAATGTCTATCTACCCTGAACAAAAGCATTTGGATGCCTCCGGGTACTTTGAATCTGATATGTCCACATCTGAACTCAGTATCTTTGCCCTAAACCCTTCTCCTCTTCCTAGATTTTCTACATCTATAGAAGGCACCAAAGAGGCCCAAGCCGGAACCCACGTGTTTCAGCCAGCTAGTGCTATAAGCACGATGTGTGACAACTGCTCCCAAGCTCAGTGGCTTCTGCCAGCATTTTTTCTCATATCTGTAGGGCTAAGATTGTGCTAACTGCCATTTTACTGGTCTTGTGTGGGCCCGGCTGGGCAGCTTTGCCTCATGTTGCAGATCAGCTAGCCCAGCTGGAATTACAAGTTGGGTCCAGGTCTGCTCTACAGGTGTATATTCTAGGTCCTGGGCTGGAAAGGCAAATTAGTACCATGCACACATTTTTTTCAGATACCAGATTATTTTATTGGAGTACAAAAGGCAACCAAAAGTGCACATACACATTGAAGGTTCTTGTTTATATTTCTCTGAAAATGTTTCACTGGCTAAAATTAATCACATAGCTAAAGCCAACATCACTCAGGATAGGAGGAAATACGTCTTTAAAAATAATTCAATTTGTCACACTTGGGCTTCATCATTTACTATTCCTTTCCCTTCATCAATACTATACAACCACTCCCCAAATCAATTTCTAAGCTCTACTGATTGTACTTTCTACAAACCTCTAGAACCCACAGGATAGCTCACTAGCATTGCTTGTCTGAATTTCTGCAATAGCTTCCAGATGGCCTTCCTGGAAGGCCTGGAAGACCATTCTAAAACCTTTTATTTATTTTTTCATTTAGCAATTATGTACACGTTAATTTCTACTATTGCCAGACAGTGTTCTTGGGTTTTGGGATATAACAATAAACAAAAATCTCTATCCTCACAGAGCTGGTGTGAGGAATATGTAAATAAACAAGTAAATTACAGAGTTAATCAGATAGTGGCAAATACCATCGGGTATAGGGGGTCAAGCTGGGAAGGCCCCGCTACAGAACAATAGGGAGGAAGCTGGATCTTACTAATTGGTGAATATAAACAGCTGGACAGCTGACATTTCAGCAAGGACTTGCAGGAAGGGAAAGATGGGGATCTCAGGATGAGTCTGATGGGAGGTAGGTGCAGGGTGACAGAGTGAAAGTAGAGCTGGCTGAAAAACAGAGGGCCAAGAAGGCTGCAGAAATGCTAAATCTAACCTGGGTTCTCAGCCCAATACTCTGATATAACTAATGGTGAAACTCACATTCCTTAAAGTGAATTATAAGGTCTTCATTTATATTTTTAATCAAATTCTTTACTTCACATCCTATGATTAAGCCATTTGGAACTACTTTCAGTTCTCTGAACGTACACGGCTCTACCTCAACTCAGAAAGACTAAATGTTCCATTCCTTTGGCCTAATGCACCGATGCCCAGTTCTCCCCCCAGTACATTTGTCAGGCTAATTCTTCCTTTTGCTTCTGTCCTTGCACTAGACATCACTTCCTTTGAGAAAACCACCCCTGACCTTCAAAGGCAGTGCTAGGTTTTCCTCCAGTGTGGTGCCAGGCCCCCCCCCCTTGTCACCTTCTTAGTCATCCCTGCCTATTGTCTGAAGTTTGCATTCCTCACTAGATTCTGTCTTTCTTAGCATTATATTTGCTTCATCTTTAACAATGCACAGTGGTGCAGAATGGGAGCTCAGTGTGTGTGTGTGAGTGTGTGTGTGTGTGTATGTGTGTATAAAATGTGTTATATATAATGAGTAACTCAGATAATATTGTTCTTTAATTTGCTATGCAAATTTTAAGGATTATCATAGTTAGTGATGTCATTAATAAAAGGCCACAAATCTGACTTCCAAATAGCTTAAGGCCAGGATTTAGTAACAATACACTACCTGAAAAGTGTGTATTTCTGTTTTCCTATCACCCTTTTCCTGTCTAATGCCTGCCCCTGGCTTCACAAGACCAGTTTGATATCTGTTGGACAATCTCCAGTACTTTGGAATAAAGTTTTAAGAATTATGGCTACTATTAGTATTTGTATCTTTAAAGTCATTTATTTACAATAAAGTCTTCAAAATCTACAAGATTTGCCCATTAGCTGGGGGAACTCTGAGCACTGGCAAGGGAGGGAGAGAGAGATTGATACGGAGAAATGGAGAAAGACCTTCTTGGGATATTATGACCAATAGGCAGTCACCTTCTCCACATATAAATAGTAAAAATCAATCCCTAAAAGTCTTTCTGCTTTGTATTTTATAAAAAATATATAGAGTCTATCCTCTTTGAATTTTGACATAGTGGACTAATTGTACAACCAAGGAAACCAAAAAGTTAATGAATGACAGTAAAAGAAAACAATAAACAAAGTGAAGTCATGATTCATTAAATTCCAAATTGTATGCTTTGTTAAATCAGACACAGACAGACAGAGAATTTACTAAGGTTGACAATTCAGCCTACTATGCTGAACTGAGTTGGTGAAAATATGCCCTAAGTACACTGAACTGGGAGGTGTGAATTTGGTCTGTGATTGTACAATTTGGTCTTAATTTCCAATATATCTTCTAATGTGAACACTTGACTGTGCTAATTGTGAGTCCAGTGTTTTAAAATGGTATTTGTCTTGTGTTGTGATTTCTGTGCACAAGCCAACGACTTTAGGGATTAAGAGCATTGACTCTGGAACCTGCCTCCCTGAGTTTAAATCCTCACTTTGAATGTCACTCATTTGTGACCTTAGGTAAGTTACTTAACCTCTCTGCATCTTGATTTCCTCAACCATAAAATAAGGAAACTAATGCATTTGTATCGTGGGGTTGTAGCAGGGATTGAAGAAGTTACTATCTTCAAATGCCTCAAATAATCCCATGCATAGTAAATACTTACATGGTATAAAGATTAACTATTATTGTTGTTTGCTCAGCTAAACAAATACCTGCCTATTCCAACAGAAGTAGAAATCTTCCATGTTGGGAATATAGAAGAAACATACTTTAATCCCCAATATAGCCCACAACTCATCGTATGCTATAATATATGGATATGAGGTGCCACTGCTAAAGCTCTGGGAATGCACATGACTTTTTCACTTTATACCTAGGTGAAGAAAGAGGCTTTTAAAACAATCCACTCTATGGCTTTTTGTTTTTATGGAGGGTCTTAGAATTGAAGGATAAATCAGAATTTGAGCACTCAATTTAAGGTTAGATCTCAAGCTGGCATCTAAATGGTGAAAGAATGTATAACTGTATTTTAAGGGTAAAGAGACCTTCAAAACCGATGTCACTTGATAAATATTTTACAGCAGCGAACAAGGTGAAAACAACTCGGTTGGAGAGATTAGGAAGTTCTTAAATGTCAATGACAAGTTCAGAATAAAAGCTTTCATTCTAAGAACTCAAGAGTTAATTTAAGCTTCATTTTCCAAGCAACAGAAGGTTCTTAATAAAGTTGCCTAGACAACAACGGCTCAGTCCCAGGGCATCAGCTCAGGCCAGCCCCATAATCAACAAGAAGGCCATTCTGGTCCTTCAGAATAGTTGCTGCTTGCTGTTAGTAGACCCGTGTGGCTGCGAACAGCAGGATGCACACACCTAACTCAGCCGGGCCAAGGTGGGGCGGGATGTAGTTCACAGAATAGCAGCTGGTGCTTACGGGAATCTCGCACAGAGAGTCAGCCACAGACCCTGTTTCTCCCACTAACAAAAAGGAAGGAGGCTTCCACAAAGGCAGGGGATTCAAAAGACATGAAGCCTTCGCTAATCCTTTTCACTGATTTCTTAAAACCTGTTTTGAATTTTTCTATTACTTCTTTTTTCTAAAATGAGCATGAATACATTTTATAATCAGGAACCAATTAATACTGTCCTGTATCTAGAAATGTCTGGTGGGAGATGATATTTTTGGTATTTCTGAAATATTTAAATCCTACATAACTCCGTTTTGGTATTTTATCAAAATTATATCCAACTCTTGGTTATTCATGTGGTGTCTCTCTTCCCTTCTAGACTGCAGGTTCCAAGACAGTGGCGACTCCACTGATCCTCAAACCAGGATAACTTTCTGCCTGGCTCAGTGGCTGCCACTGAGCCGGTGCTCACATGTTTACTGAATGAGTGTACTGCCGCTTAAAAAAATTACAACCAGTTTGAAGTTACAGCTATTCCTGTTATGTCATAATTTATTTTGAAGAAAATTCCCCTCTTAATTATGTAGAAAATCACTCTGACAAGTCCTTTCGGTTAGTCAGATGAAAAGCAATCATGGGGAAGAAGTAAACTGAAATAATATGAATGAAAAAGTGTCAGAGTTAGAGTGTAAATGTCCTGCTTTAAAAAAGGACAAAGAGTGTATCTTTCGGTGGACCTAAGCCTGTACAGATTACATTGCAATAAAGATAGATAAATAAATAAGTAAATAATAAATAATGAGTATATATACTAGACAATTAATATTAGATAATATACAACAATATAAAACATGTTAACATTTCATATAATATATACATACATTAATAGATAGTTACTTTGTAAATGTCTTCCAAATTTCAACTTAAAGTAACTGGCCTTACAGTCTCTCTTTGTCAAGAATCGGGGGCAGCTCAGCTAGATGGTTCTAGCTCAGGGTCTCTCATGACTGCAGTCCATTCAAGGCACTGAAATAGGGCTGCAGCATCCACCCTCGAATGTATAATGTCATATAGTCATTACCGCAGTCAAAATACAGTAATTCCATCGCCTCCAAAAGTTTCCTTAGGTCCTTTTGAAATCATTTCCCTCCCCAACTTCCAGCTCCTGACAAGCACTGACACATTCTCTGTCTTGTCCCTGTAATTTTTCTTTTTCAGAAGGACAAATAAATGAAATCGTGCAGCATCATACAGCCTTTTTTTAGTCAGGCTTCTTTTACTTAGCATTATTTTTCCATTTATCAGCATACATTCTTTCCATGTATCAATAGTACATTCTTTTTATTCCTTTTCAAAAACTGCTTTTTATTGCTAAGTAGTATCCCTTGTAAGACATGTGCCACAATTTTTCAACTGTTCACCAACCGACGGACATGTGTGATGCTTTTAGTTTTTGATAATTATGACCAAAGTCACTATAGACAGATACTCATGTTTGAATATTTGTACAGATAATTTTAACCACCTTGGGTAAATAATTGAGTACAACTGTTACGGTATTATATAGTGAATTTAGATTTAATTTTATAAGAAACTGTCAAACCACTTTACAAAATGGCTGAACCACTTGTCATTCCCACTAATGATATACAAGAGATCCACAGTTTGGCAATCTTACCAGCCCTGTCAGCTGACATTTCTACTGTTCTTTTCATTTTAGTCAATCTAGTGATTATGTAATGGATGGTACCCATTGTGGTTTGACTTTGCACCTCTTTAAGGACCAAAGTTTTTAGACATCATTTCATGTAATTATTTGCCATCTCTTTCTCTTCTTTGCTACAGTATACTTTTGTCCCCTTTTGGGGCGGGGGGGTTATTTGTCTAGATTAGGGCAGAGAGGAAAGAGGAGACTACAAGGCTGATCCTCTCTTTGCCTCTCTAAAGATCCACAGAAGGACCTGATGGGCCAGGCCAAGCACAGTGGGCATTGAACAGCTGGTTCTCTGCACAGGGATTAAAAAAACTCAGAGTGGCCCAACACTGGAAAGAGAAACTCTCTGAAGTCAGACCTCACACTCAAGAGTGGCAGCAGTAAGATAGTGTCCCCTGAAATAAACACTAATCATCTAAGGAGAGATTAATTATAAGGTCAGAAATCAGGTAGTCTTCAAATATGGATGGAAAATACTTTCTCTTTGGGTAGCGTGAGTTAATTTTCACTTGTCTCTGAAATCGTGGAATTGACCAGCAGCAGAGAGTGAACTGGCCTAAACTGGTAGGAGATGAGAAGGTAGTCTTTGAGGTTTAGATCTATGAGGTTTTGAAGATATTTGTTTCCCCTATGTAGCTTTGTTGTAGCCAAAACGCTGGTTTCATCGTTTTTTAACCTTTCTTGCTAGTTGCAACCATACATTGAGGGGAAGGCAAGAACTATGCCATGAAAAGAAGAGTAGAGTCTTCTTCATGCCCCACATGAGGAGGCCAGTCCTTCCCTAGCACAGATCCACTTTGCCCCTCACTGTGACGGGACAATAGTTGGCAGCTGAAATAGCAACATGGTTGACAGACAAGATTTCCAGGTCCTATATGAAACAGGACCCTTAGAAATCACAAAGGAAGCTCTTTGGAAAGCTAATTTTCAGTGTTCAAGTTGGCAGACTACTGTGCCCTAATAATATATGTATGAGAATGAGGTATACATTTGGTGTGTTGTCATAAGAGAAAAGTAAGAAGCCTGAGGTATTCTAGAAGAGCGTACAGAGAAAATGAAAGTGATGAAATTCACCAATAAACAAGAAAAGAAAACATTAGCACAATTGAAGGTCATAGGTCTGCATATTAAAAAACAAAACAAACAAACAAACAAAACGCCCCACAAAAAACACCAATTAGTCTACATCCTGGCTCAAAAAAAAAAAAAAAAGAAAAAGAAAAAGAAAAGAAAAGAAAAAAGAAAAAAGAACTATTTGCTGAGAGGCAATAAGACAAGCAGGGGAAATTATTACAGACAAAATTAACTCTTGGGGAAATGGGGAAGTGGGGAAGGACGAAGATAAGAACGGATCTTGGTAAACGGCCAGATTCTCATCATCATCTTTGGAATCTTTGAGAAGGCTGAACCACTATCTCTAGAGTTGACTTAGATCAACTAGTAAAGCCAGGAAGGATTTACAACAGTGTGCAGTTAGCCAGTAATTCACACCTTATAATTTCTGCACTAACAGTTCTTTTTCCTCTGATCTATAAAGATTCAACATGTGGCCTCATCAGGCCCCTGAAGCCAAACAGGTAAACCTGGTTAAGAACATCATATCTGGTTAAATTAGGAGATCCTGGGGCAATTTCTGCATGAGTGACCTTGTTAGAGGGTGGAGTCAAACTTGAGTTTCTGGCAGGCACAATGAGATGGGGTAGGATGGAGTAGACGCAGGGATGACAGCGGACCCGGAAGAGCTGGCCTTAGACAAGGTTGATGGTGTGTGCAGAGACTGCCCCTCAGCAAGAGTCAAGAACCGTGGAATGTAGTTTTGCTTATGCCCCAAATACCTTGATAACATCATTTTATTTAATTTACTTATTTTGTGCTTCAGTTGCCTCATCCAAACAAGGCTAGAAATGAATTAGATGATCTTTTTAGCTCTAAAATTCTATCACACAGAGGCGCAAGATATGTCCAGAGCATAGGAAAAACCCACACAATGGAAAGAAACTTTATGTCAGGGAGATGAACCTTTGTATAACTTTGCCTGAGGCCTGAAATTTATATTCGACACTACTGTGCTACTGAGTTATAATGAGTAACTATGCCTTCTCCTTTTTCTTCTTACAAGATCATCACTTCTGACTCTTCCGATGTTCATTATAATCTTAATTTGGGGAAGAAAAAAAAAACCCAGCACTAACCTCATTAGGTACATCTAGAATTCAAACTACTTTGGATGAGTCTGAGGAGAAGAGGAAATGCAACATAAACTTCTCAGTTTGAAAGGCTGTATCAAATCCATAGCAAACACACAGAGCAGCCTAGAAGGAATCAAAATGGTTTCTTTGAAAAGCAGTGTGCTTAAGTATGACCATGAATGTGCTTTTTCTAACTTAGTTCTTTCATAATTCAAATTCCCAGATTTAAAATGAGATCTGCTTTTCTGTCATCTAGTTTCTAGATCCAGTAACCTCCAAATCAAAAGTCCTTGTCTAGGTTTCAAAGATATGATCAGAAAGAAAAGTGTTAGGTACATATAAACCAATCAAAAAGAAAACTTTATGTCAGTTCTTTCAGCCAAAAATAAAATTGTTTTTGAACTTTTCCATAGTTATTTAAGGTATCAGGCAAAGTTACTCACATCTTTTGGCTTCTCCAAAAAGGTGATACCATAATTAAAAAGAATGTACTTAGGTAACTAATTTATAAATCAACCCCCCTATGGGATGGATAGAAATAACTGTATGGAACAACTCACATTTGGTTTGATATTGTTTTTTCTCTTCTAAAAATCTCAAACCTGCCCCATGTATCAGCCTTGGGAACTTATTGAACTAGTGGTTAAGCAAATTTAGAATAGAAAACTCTCAAGTTCATGAAAAATAAGGGTATTAATTGAATTTGTTTACTGGACACTCAGACTCACGATCCTCACTGATCCTTAAGCCTCCCCATCCCCTCCAGGATTTTGAAGATGACCGGCTTTCCTACCTTCTTACTAAATGCCCAGTGTTGCCCTTCCAGAGGCATCTTCTCACACATAGTCCCATATTTTGAAACCATGAAAAGGAAAAATGTTTTTTACTATTCATCTATACTGGCATACATATTACCTTGTTTCATCTTTATAACATGCTTTTATAACACGGTTATAAAGTATTATCATATCAGAAATAAAATCTCAGTGAGATTAAATTAATTGTCCAAAATCTCTTACTTATTAAATGAAAGAGCTGAGATTCAAACCCACATATTCTAACTCCAAGTACAAATTTCTTCCTTTTCAATTCAGGTACCTCCTCCTATTATTGGATCTTTCATTTGCAAAAAGCAGAGACTCAAAAAAAATTTAGAAATGGGGTTTGAATTAAAAAGCCAGAATGAAAAAAAAAAAAAAAAGCCAGAATGAAATATACCACAGCTTTGGTAGGTAACCAGTTACTCTTCATCTCCCCTATGAAGCCCCTCATTGCGTGCCTTCTTCTCTGTATATCTTAACCAGAAAATCTTTGAATATCTCACATCAAAATTCCCTGATTAGCCTGTGTGTCAGGTATGGGCCACTTGTTGTCCAATCGGTGGTAGGTCCTGGAGCAGAGTGTTCTTCCTTGTAGGGGCTGTGGGTAAAATTGTCCCTGATCAAAACAGGTACTAGACAGAAAATGAGGATTGCCATGCCTGTGTCACTAGTCACACCAGGCATTGGCTAGAGCAAGACAGGACGTCTGATCCTCCTGTGTCCTCCTCCGACATCACATATGTCCACAGCTAATGGCTCTGTGGATGCTCCAGCAGCCTATTTATGTATGTGAGTTAATGAATGACCTCACAGCCTTTGCTTTTCCTGCTTTCTGCTTTTCCTCACCCGGGAGCCCTTTAAATCATCCTCACATTTAAACTATGTTCATTGTATCTATCATATAAATACATTTTTTAAAAATATGAGCCAATTAAGCATAATATATAAGAATTAATCCTAAAAATACTTTTATTGATTTATCTGTTGCCATAGGGTGTCATTGCTGTTTTAAACTAATATGCTTGCTTAGTCTTTGCCTGAAAGCTCTCTTTGATTCATTCTGCTCTTAGAAGTAAACCCTCTCTTACTGTCTAATGAATATCATAAATCTAAAATGCTAATGATTGCATCTTTGTCTTGAAAAGCTACAATATTTTGAGAAATTAGATCAAAACGTGTGATTCTAACATGTCTCTGAAATGAGATCATTCTCTTTTTAAAGTCTCCACTTTTAAAAGTGGTATTCCAACATATCACATGATTTTCAGGCAAGTAGGTGTGCTTATATAAGTGCCACATGGCCACTGCAAACCCCCACAGCCTTCCCCTCACCATGTACCAGAAGTTTCTGGACCCACAGTTGTTCCCATTCCATTCTCCATGATTCTCCTGTTCTGTCTCTGTGGACTTTTGAATTTAGGATCTTCCCTGATTCCCTCCACATTCCAGCCACCACATATACAGGGAGCCTTATGCTCCACAACACGCCTACCTCTACACACATTCCCTGGCATGTCGAGGGGCCACTGAATACCATGGCTGTCCTTCATAGTGAGGACTCGGTGACCTTGGGAGTGGTGGCTTAGTTTGGCTGAGGTTTGCACATTGTGATCTAGGATTTTTAAATCCAACAGCACTGCCCCAGAGGCTTAGACAGTAGTAATCCTTACCAGAAAACTCTATTTCTTATCATTTTAAATGAGGATTTTTTTCTTTTTAATCCAGGATCTTTCTAGGTTGGTCTCCTAGAACCAGGCCCAGTGATGGGGATTCATGTAGAGTAAGAAAGTGCCTTGCAGGTGGGCAGGGGTGAGAGGCAGGCTCCAGACAGAAGCGAGGCCTCATGGAGAACCTCAAGGGTGAGATGTTGCAAGAGCAGCAAGCAAGGGAGCATGCCTAAAAGGCACACCAGGGGTTAAAGACAGCAACTGTGCCCACTGTGGGCTCCCAGTCTGCTAAATCCCCAGATGTGCTGCCTCCCATTTCACCTTATTTCTCAGAGATATTCCCACAGACCACTTCCTCCTGGAAACAGTCTTTTCCTTTAGCTTCATGACAATGTCCTTTCTTGATTTATTTCCCATCTTTTTAGTACCGCCTTCCCAGCCATTTTGCAAGCCCAACAACCTCTATTTTGATAATCATTTCAAAGTCCCTCAATACTTCCTTCTGGGTCCACTATCATTCAATATTTCTTGCTCTATTTGATCTAATTCCATATATTTAATTATTGCTTATAACCCTTAACTCTATGTTTGAAATGTTGACATCACCAAGCAAAACCTACACACTGAGTTCCAGGTATGGAACAAATACAATTGCCTTCTGTATTACTCTGGTACACAAACTAAACACACCTAAAAGCCATGATCATTGCCTTTCCTATCTTCTCACCTTGGCCACTATCCATCAGTTTATGGAACTCTGAACCAATGTTATTTCCAAATAGTCACCAGTTATGTTCATTAGCCTCCTGAATAAAGCAAAACTGTATCCTTTCTTATACCTTTGACATTACCACCTGCTCCAAAGTGCTATCATCTCTCATAGCATTATTAAATAACCTCCTAACTAATGCACTTACTTCTACTCTCTCCTCTCAATCAATTACGCTTAGTAGACTGTAAATTTTATGAGGTTAGAAACCATGCTTAAATTATATGTTTGATTTTAAATAAACTTTCTATTTTAGAACAGTTTTCAATGTATACAAATATAGCAAAGATAGGACAGAGAGTTCCCACAAATCCTGTACCCAGTTTCCACTTATTAGTATCTTATAGTAACATGGTACATCTGTTACAATTAATGAACCAATACTGATCCATTATTGTTAACTAAGGTCCACAGGTTATTCAGATTCTCTTTGTTTTTACTGACAAATTTCCAGCACAAATGACAGTAGGCATCCTCTAAAAAGCAATTCATCTTTCTAATGTCAATTGACCTTACTTTCTCTCATCATATCCACAGCTTACTTACAGGAAGGGTTTTAGCCCATCGCAGTCTTAGTTTATTCATCTGTAAGTGACAGATAAAAACCATGTATTTGAGGGAAGATCAGTGTGAAACGAGGTGCAAACTACTCAGTTCTCTGTCCTTCGTCCAGCAATTACTAAGACAGGTTAGCCGCTAATATCACTGATGTTAATTGCTCCCTTAGAGAATAAAAGACTAAAGGACTGAAATGGACCCAAAAGTGGAGAACAGCAGGGTGAAGAGCTGCTCTGGGAGGCCAGCCCTGTAGGCATTACCTTTTCTACGTAGCTCAGCATACTTGGTCTGCTTTGTGTGGTCTGTTTGCGGGGGATTCCCACTGCGCTCTGTGGCTCAGCTGTGGTGGCTCAGGGTTCCTTCATTGAAGGATGATTCCTCCACACTTTCCCCTTTATCTGCACTGAGGAGATCTGGGAAATAGACACAGAGTTAGGACTGTCTGTCCAGTTTTGTTCTTTGCTAGAAGCTGCTTTCAGAGTCAGAAGGAGGGCTCCTATTCTCCACTTCTCTCCAAGTGGACACCAAGTAGAGAGTTAAAGCAGTAAACTTGCTGCTACCTTCACACATTTCTTGTTTTTCTCCTTCTAGAATCTTAGCTGAAACTTTCCTCTCAAATGCTCCAATAACTGCCCAGCCTGTGTTCCAGCCTTCTGCATGATACCTTCTGCCCGATGACCCAGTATATAAAGGCAAAAAAGGCAAAGGTCATTCTTCAGGTAATAAGGATAGACATGAAATTACATTCAAGACACAGACACAGACTAGGGGTGATGGAAGACAATTTAAAAGAAAATAAACGTCAACTCAAGGCAGATCCAGGCATAATACCGTGGTTATCAGTTCATTTTCTGCACAATACACAATTAATGGCTAAAAAATTCCCTCAACTGATTTTGATAATTCTCTACCCAGCACCCTTGTCTGTATTTCAATCACCATCATATGCTATAAACCAAACAAAGAGGCTAAGTGGTAGATGGAAGCAGTTTGTCAGGCTTAAAAATTAAAGATATGGAACCAAAATGTGGGTACTTTTAGTTACTACATTTGCCAAAGTTATTTCTCACTCATTTGGATGATGTAAACATCCATGCACTATATTAGAATTTAGCTCTTCTTAGATCTACCAGTAATTCTGTGACTTCAGGAAAAATATTTAACCATGCTTGGCCTTGGTGCTTGGCTTTCTTTAAGCTTTAAAATTCCCATCTTCTAAACAGATTTAGAGAATACCTTCCTGAGCTGGATTTAACTGTCACCTTCTCACATCCATCCAATGCACAACCACACCCCTATCTTCTAACACCTGGGTCTGCACATAGTATTTCCAGAAATGTAAATTCAGACTTTCGGTTTGTGATGCTGATGTGACAGAAGTGAATACAGAGTCTGTATTCTGTGTAATATGCCAGGCAGCATATTATATTAAATCTCGTGTTTAACATCTGATAATCCAGAGCAAATTACGTGCGGCTTCTGTCTCCAAACTGCCCCTGTCATGGCTGTTTTGTCATCCCCACCCTCCCATGTTTCCTTTCTCTTCACTTCCTCATTCCTGACCTCAGAAAGTTCCCAGGTGTTCATATTCTACCCTCCCCCTACTCTACTTCCCACCATTAGTTTATTTAATAAATTGTTTTAAAAATACTTTTGCACCCTTGCTTGCATCCCTTGCTTACCTTGCTGCCTTCTGCCTGTCTGCCATGCCACCCTGCCTTGGAGACAGGGGCATGGACACCCTGATTGTGCACTGAAACCTCTACAAACTGTGAGCTAAATAAATCTTTCTTCCCTTAAAAAAATTAATAAACAAATAAATACAATAAAAATGCTTTTGAGTACCTGATATGTGCCATGTTCCCCTTTAAGAGCTGGGGAGATAAACAAGACTATATAGTGTTATAGTGTTTAGTTTTCTACACACACACACACACACACACACACACATACACACTCAACTTGGGTGCAGCTTTCCAGTAGGAAGACCTACATAAAGCCTGTTTTCTGGGCCTTTCCTTGATTTTCCTCTTTTCTCTATGTCTGAACTAACACCTGCTTGCTCTTAATTCTGGCTAGGATATCAATCACTGTTTAGGATATATTCAGTCACTACTCTCAGATAGTCTACACTTATAACCAATTCCTTCTATACCAATTCTCTCCAGTATAATAAAATATGAGACATATTTGGTAATCAGGGGAAACTTTCAACTCTCCTCAAATCACTGTAATACACAGCTGGTTCTTTTATGGCCCAAACCATGGAAAATTAGTATTTGCAAGACTTTTACTCTTCCCAATCTTCAAGGATCTGGCTCTTCTCAATCTAGATATCACAAAGTTTATTGCTCTACTATGACTCATCTTATATAGTTTCACCTAGTTTATATTTCTGCATAAATTTGGAGCTATTTTAATGTGCTCTTTCTGCAAATTTTTCCTCACAGTTTCCCTTCCTCCTTCCAGTTAGATAACTAGCCCCTGCACCCAAATGTGGATATGTAAAATAGAAACTGCAAAAGAGTTTTGTTCTTCCTGACACTGCAATAGAATTCAAAAGCAGGACACTGACCTAACTCACTCTGGGACAAGCCAATGGGGAGGGAAACTGCATTAAAGAATTGCTGCTCGCCAGATCCCCACCTTGTTGTGGGTATGTGGTTCAGATCTATACCAGGGAAAAGGGCCACATAAGAAAGTGCAGAATGCCTCAGGGAGATGGGGGTGGGACACCAGTGAGGGGAAGGGTGATGCCAGGAGATACCAGGCAGTCAAGGCAAATTTAGTCACCTTGCTCTTCCACTCTGCCTGATGAAGGCCCCCCTGGGGCATAGAGCTTGGTGCAATGAGTCGCCTCCCTGGTTGCTAGTGACCTCTGTGTGCCCCTGTCACCCATTCTGCCCCTGCCATGTCCTCCTCCTTGCTCCTCCCACAGAACCAGCATGCATTCTGTCTGCGGTGCTGGACCTGGGGTGTCCTTTACCAGCTGCAGCCAGACCCAACCCTGGAACTCTATCACCCATTCTTCCTTTCTTACTTTCTGTGCCAGGCCTGTCCTCTAACTTACCATGTATTTTACTTATAATTTATTTGTGTATTTTCTATTTCAAATCATAGAATGTCATTCCACAAAGCAAAGATTTTGTTTGTTTTGTTTTCCGGTGCCCACCAGCACCTGGCATAGTGCCCAGCACAGAGTACAGGCCACATAAGTATTTACTGAATGGACAAACAGGCTTGCCAGGAGCTGGCCTGGAGACTATGGTTATGTGAGAAATGCTTAGTTCCATGTTTTTCTGATCTTCTTGTAGTAGATGTGAACTTTTAAGTGTCATATGGATGGGGCATTGGCCCATACTGAACCACACTGTAAAAGAAATCTATTTCTTTTGCATTCTCTCTGATTATATCAAGGACAAGAATCCTTTGTGAGTTACAGTGTCATAAACACTAACATCTTTTTTTACAAAATAAATTAAAATGATCAAGTCTCAGATTTAGATCCTTTGGTAGGCAATTGACTTGGGCTGAAATTCAATGGCAATTTCTGTTTTCATTATTTTTACTTAAATTTTATTGTCAGGTAATAATTTTGTTTAAATTATTTAAAAAATTTCTAGAAAGAAGAAAAAAAGAAGGGAAAGAGAAACAAAGAACAAAGAAAGAAGGGTAAGAGGAGAGAAGGAAAGAAAATAAATAGGGGAGAGGGGCTGGGAATTTAGCTCAGTGGTACAGCGCTTGCCTAGCCCTGAGTTGGATCCCAGCACTGTCCCCCCTGCCACAAAAAAGAAAAGAAATGGGTGGGGGGAGAAATGGAGAAAGAAACCTAGTTTTAAGGAAAGGTGATGTATAGATTTTGTTTTTGTTTTGTTTTGTTTTTTAATGGTACTGTAATTACTGGCACTGACAAAGCACATAGACCCACCCATGTCCCTGGGGAAGCTCCTCTGGGGAGGTATGTGTTGTGGTGGGCAGCAGCCACCACCCCAGTGGCACACAGAGTGAGGGCTCACTTCCTCAGATCCAGGCTCTGAGACAGTGCCTAAGTGACCTCCAAGTGCCAGGAAGGCATGAAGAAATTCTTAGGGGAAATATAATTCTTCACTCATACCTATCTCCTCTTAGGTTGAGACTGATATAGAAAGCAGTAAGAACAGAGTAGGCCACGTCAGTCCTAGGTACTTCCTCTTGAAGTGCCCTAAGCATGACATGCCATTTCCTCATGCTGATGAGAGACAGTGTAGACCCCAGTCTCAATCAGGTAGTGTGTTTTGTTTCTGGTGTAGTCCATACAAGAACACAGATGCGACTCTGTCCCTGCCTCCCCTCATTTTACCCTCAGAACACAACACAGACATTGCCAAGAGCCAAGCCCCCCGGGAGACACTGCCTGACTGTATTTTCGGCCAGGAGCACTTGTCACTCTGAAAGAAGAGCCTCAGATATATTTGAACTACAAAGAAATAACAAAAGCAAACCAGATCTTACTTATCTTTCATTGTGCATTTGAATGCAATTTCTTTCCTTTTTTTTTTTTTTTCATTTTAAGGAAAACCTGCTGGAGACTCACTGGTTAGAATAGAAATGAAGGACAGAGCATATTGCTCCTGCCTGAGAGCTGGCAGGATAAATGGCTTTGCCTTCAGCTCTGAAATTTGTATTCTCCACTACCCAGGAAGGAAATACAAGATAATGTCCACTGTGCTCCATTTCCTCCCATTTTGTTTACCCTTGCAAAATAGAATTTTAAAGAAAAATGAAACATAGTAATCTTTATCTAGTAAATTTTTTCTCCCCTATTAAATGTATTAAAAGACATTCTTATAAATAACCTCAGACTACTTTTAAAACCCTGCATCCTTCTTGGTCCTTTTGAAGTTGAACAGTTCACTGAGTTTAATGCTCATGGGAGTATTTCTCATTCCTGTCTACACCAGTGCTCCAAATAACACCTCTGGTCCCTTGAGGAACTTCATGTGGGAAGTGCCGAGGGAGTCTGGAAGTCTCTGATCATCCTGAGATCTTACCTTCCTCATGAGATCTCTTGAGAAAGACCTCTGATACCACAAGCAACATCTCACTGTGCCACTGAATGTGCAGACTGAAGCCTTGATTGTATTAAGGGAGTGGTTTTTCTTACAACAAGCACCCCAATTTCAAATTAAGATAGCTTTCCGGATGTACTCTTTGTCAGTTTCAAAAACCCAAAGAGGATATAAATGGCTTAGAATGAAGTTTTGAAAAAAATGCTATCAACTTAAAACTAAAGCAAGAAGTGATACAGGAGTGCAGGAAGGAGGCCAGCCTAGCCTCTGCCAGCCCCTCCAGCCTCTCCCAACGCCCCTGACTCCCACCCAACCTGACTTCCATCCAGGGAAAATACTACCAGTTCCTTCAGGAATATGGCTTGACGGCACAGGACTTCACCTAGAGCTTGCCTACTGTTGGAACGCACACCTACCTGAATCTTCATAAAGTCTCCACGATTCTCTCTTTCAAGCATTATTTTAAGTACCAGTGCCTTAGACAAAGAGTAACTGTAGTAGCTAGGCTTGGTCGAGTATTAGTGTATGGTAGGCGCTCTGACAATCTCTTTGCATGAATTTCTCCTTTAAATCTAATACTACTACCATGAGATAATATTGTTATTCTCATTTTACAGATGATGTGTAAAAAGTTAAAACTATGGCACATTCTGGGAGGCTGAGGCAGGAAGATTGCCAGTTCAAGTTCAGCCTGAACAACTTAGTGATGTAGTGAGAACCAGTCTCAAAATAAACAATAAAAAAGCTGAGAATAGCTTAGTGCATAGGCCCTGGGTTCAGTCCATAAAAAATAAATTTAAGAAATTTAAACTTCAGGCCACTTAAGAGGGTGTTATTTTGATTGTACTAATGAGTCTTCTAAACCATGAAATTAATATATTCTTCATTTAGTTTGTTTTTAAAAACATTTTTATATTTTTTTAAACTTTTCTAGATAGAGGTCTTATACATATTTTTCTAGGTTTGATTATATGTTCCGTAAGCACCTGTAAATCAAATTTTACTAAATTTCATGTTAAAAGAAAAATGCAAGTGATTTCTAGACACTGATGCTATATGCAGTAATATTATGGAAGGATGAAATATTTGCTAAATATACTTAACTACCAAAGTCTGTAGCACTCCAGCCTCTGTGGCCTTCCACATCCTGGAAACAGCTTTTCTCAGCCATTCTTGAAAACACCCACCTGTAACCTCCACCAGTGGGAGTAACACCACTTTTACCTCACTGTAGTCTTTCCCTCTAATTGAGATTCCATAATGTTTTATTTGCAAATAACTATTTATGTTTCCTTCCTCTTTTCTAGAAGTTCTACTTACATTCTTCAGTAATTCATCCCTCCCACCTACAGACTATAAGCCAGAGGGCAGGAATACTGACATTTTAGATGGGTGACTATCAGTTTGGAGGCACTGTCCTGTGACATATTTAGCAGTATCTCTGGACTCTACTCACTAGATGCCAATCTACTTCCGGCTCCATTGGTGGGACAAACTTCCCAGGTAAACTCAATTCCATCACCTTTCAGTGATTGCTCCAGTACAGAATGTGTGGTCAAATTTGGGTCAGTAAGATTGGAGTTGAGGTCTAGTGTGATTTTCCAGGAAAATTGTTTCTTCTGAGTCTCCCCAAGCTATCATAGGTCTTGCTCTTCTACACTCTATTGGGTGTGAGTGGAACTGGAGTGCTGGAACCATCTTGCTATGAGCTAAGGGGGCAAGCCACAGAGAGGGGCAAGCAGAATCTCCTGGAGGAGAGGAGACAGAGCTGCTGGCGAAGTCTCCGGTGTGTGAGGCAATACATCTCCTAATTATTAAATTAGCTTATGATAGGATTTCCTTTCTCCTTCCCCTCCTTTCCTTTTCCTATTTCTTCTTTTACCTCTTCAACATTTCCAGTCATCTATCCACTCTCTGATTGGGCACTCACTCCAGTGTTCTGAGTATACAGTCATCAAATTCATCTTCATATTTGTACTTAGATATACTTATACATGTCAATTTAAATTCATTGTTATATGTGTGTTTTAGCTTCCATGAAAGCCTTGTGTGTGTGTGTGTGTGTGTGTGTGTGTGTGTGTATTTCATTCCATTCTTGACTTTCATCCATGTTTAAGTAGAAAGATTTAATTTTTTCACTATTTGGTAATCTACCACATGAACATACTACATTTTCTTGTCCTGTTTTATAGTGGGAAGTATACCCTCTTTTACTATAACTGACTAGGAAATGGGTGTTGCTGTATGTGTCTCACCGTGGAGATGGGATATATATTGAAAGGTTGTGACATTTACTCAGAGATCACTGAGTACTGATCCATTGTTCTCAAGAATATATTCCTTGGTCTAAGCTACTATAGCAGTATATAAACATTCCGATTTTCTCACATTGTCAACAACATCCGATATTTTTGAGTTACTTATTTTTTCTAATCCAATCCTTTTAAAGTGGCATTTAATTAGTTTATTTGTATTTCTGAGGCTATTAATGAAGGCAGGTACTTATTTACATGTTAATAATACCTACTTCAGAGGGTTGTCACAAGCACTTTACAAATTAATAGATGTGAAATAATTATTGGGAACAGGATTAACCATTCCAATAGTTTCATCATAATTACTACAGAGTAGCTATCAGTCCAGTTCTGTGATTTGGTTCTTCGTAGGCTTTCTCAAATTTTCTATTGGGTTCCTGTCATTTACTTACTTTATATATATTCTAGATATTAAACCTTGTCTGTTTAAATGGAGCATATATCACCTTCACATCTTGTCAAAAAGCTAATAACTTGGTCTATTAAGTAAAGAATTGTGCAATCTGGATGTGGGTAAATTCACCAGTTTTACTCCTTTCAAGTATTTTTCTTTTGAGGTGTTCTTTAAAAAAATCTCTTCATCATTTGAAGAGAAGCATTTTTCTGCACTTTTTTATATTAGCTTTAGAGTTATACATTTGGGCCTCTATTTGTAGTTCAGGAGTGAGATAGAGGTAAATGATGTTTTTGTGATTTTCAATACAGTAAACCTATTTTTCCAATACTATTTCTTCAAAATTACATTCTTTACCCCCTCCCCGTTGTATGATGCCACTTGCATCACACACTAGTGTCCCCTCCATATGTGAATCCAGTCCTTGGAGTCTACTTTATTTGTTACCTATTGCTTGGTTCTTGCACTAGTAGACTACAGCTTTTTGGAAAACGTTGCTTTGTAACAGATGTTTGTATCTGATTTCTTCAAAACTAGTTTTTCTTTTCTCCTAAAAGTGGGACTAATAAAAATTTTGTTGAGATTCTCTAATTTTTAGCAGTGATTTTTATTCTTCGCTTCTTAGTCTGACTGGTTGTACTAATGATAAATATGCAAATGCATCAAATGGAAAGTTATCTTACCTTAGCCTGTCAAGTCCTGACAGTCTTTTCCTTCTCCAATTTGTGCGTGTGCATGTAAATATGCATATGTGTGCGTGTGTGTGTGTGTGTGTGTGGTACTGCAGACTGAACCTAGGTTTTTGCAATGAGCTACATCCCCAGTCCTTTTTAATTTTTTTTTTATTTTGAGACAAGGTCTCACTAAGTTAACAAGCTGCCCAGGCTGGGCTCAAATCTGTGATCCTTCTATCACAGCCTCCCAGAGTGCTGGGATTACAAGCATGTGCCGCCACACGCAGCTTGCTGTATTCGTTTTATCGAGTCTTCTTAGTTATGCGTAAAAATCTCAATCTGGAAACTGCTAGACCAGCACCATCAGAAAATGAATTTTTTTTAAATACTGATTCTCTAGTACCCAACCTTTCTAAATTCTCCTACTGAATTCATTATGTGTTCTGAGTCAATGATCATACCTCTTTTCCCTTCTGTTTCAGGTTGGGTTCACCCGTAGATTCCGGGACAGAGGCAGGAGTTCAAGATGTTAATCAGGAGATCAACACATCTGAAAGGAAAGAGGAGAAATCGACCTATGAGAGGTGAAAAAGTTATTGCCAAGCGGACTCCACATGGCTCCGCCATCTCAGCAAAGAGTTTGAAATGACTACTGCAGATCAGAGCTGGCCCATTGGGGGTCAAAACAGCCAGGACTTTCTATTTACATTTGCCTTTTTTGATCACCAGGTAACAGGTGATGCAGGAGGAACATGACTTCAGCTGAGGAGGAGGTTCTCTGTGTATATATATATCAGAATGAGTAACACACCCAGAGTGAAAGATAGAACTCACAATTAGCAAGAATGATGGCAAGTACTCTTATCATATTTCTGACCTTAAAGGAAATATGTCCAAAGTTTCTCCATCAAGAATATTTGCTGTAGGCCTTTATTGAATAACCTTTATCAAGATAAGAAAATTACTTTCTATGTCTGGTTTTCTAAAAGTTTGTTCTGGATTTTTAAAAGAATAATAATGGGTGTTTCCCCACTCTCACAAAGAGACAGATCAACTAGACAAAAAATTAACAAAGAAATATCAGAACTGAATCATCTCTGTGAACAAATGGACTTAGCAGATGTCTACAGACTGTTTCACCCTACAGCAACAGAATACACATTCTTCTCAGCCGCACA
>PVJO010023212.1:0-27567 GCA_004026905.1 Hystrix cristata | reverse complement strand
GAACAAATGCAGGCATATAAAAGACCTGGTGACGCCACGTGACCTGACTAATGAGGACGATGGAAAACAGCACAATGAAGACCAGGAGAAAGAAGAAACGCAAAACAGTGAAGTACACCAGGATGTACTGATAAACAAATGCGGAAGCACCGCCAAGACGCTGCCCTCCTGTTCCAGGAACCGCCTGAGGAAGGTTTCCAGCGGGGCAGCAGCTCCCCTCCGCACCCAGCTCAGGTCACTCCTGAAGAGTGAGCACCTGCCCACATGCAGACCACCGGAAGATGCAGAAGTCGCCCAAGTCCCGGAGATGCCTCCAGTGCTCAAGGAAGATGAACTTGCTAGGTGAGCACAGAGCTGCCTCGCTGGAGAGGAGGGCCGGCCCGGGGGAGGTGCTGGGATGGACAGCGGGGTTGTCACTGCCTTCTGTGGAGCAGGGCTGACCCCGGGTGCCGACAGGATGCTCAGGGGAGAACGGGGACAGGAAGGACAGGAGTCAGGGAGCAGATGCAGGGAAAATACCAAGGAGCACTGAGAGTGAGAGATGGGGGGTAGGAAGAGAGACAAGCGCTAATCGTTATGCAAAAGAAAAGTTTTTGATGGTCTCTATGCTTCAGCATTTAGTTTTGAAATGGGGCTATTTCTAGTAAAAGGATTTGAGTTCCATAAATGAGTGAAAGCCTGCTCGCTGCTGGGACATTACATTTATCTAACTCATCCCGCCTTTCTCGGCAGATGGTGAAAACCGGCACCAGGGTCCGTCCGCCTGAGTCTCCTCGGGGCAGTCGGAGGAGGGCGACACTCGGCCTGACACACAGACCAACCTGTGTGAACTCCAGGCAGGACTTCCGCTGGCTCCAAAAAGAGTCCTCGCTCGTTTGGGGAGGAGAGTGACGGTGGCAGCCCACCAGCAACCCCAACCAAGAAAGGAAGTCTTCATTCCTCCCTGTAAATCCACGCGAAGAAACCCTCACCAATTAGCATAACCGGAAGCCTCAGACTGTAAACAGTTAGGTGGCCTCAATTCTACAATTCCCGTAGGCTTCTTTTTTCTCCGTAAAATAAATGTTCTTGTTCTCCATGTGTGCTTCTTCCAGGACATGTTTGTTTGTTTGTTTGTTTTGGTGCTGGGGATCGAACTCAGGGCCTTGTGATTGCAAGGCAAGCACGCTAACCACTGAGCCAAATCCCCAGCCCCCAGGACATCTTCTTGATGCAGTTTGAAAGTAGACATGTTTTGTAGGGGACAGAAATTCATTTCCAGGAAACTGCAGCTAGCATGGTGCTTCCTAAAGAGAAGGCATGCTGCTTCTCTCGTTTTGCTCCTGTTTCTCAGATTTTATTCAATTTTATTGATTTTATCCATTTTAGGTATTTCATCCTGTTTTGTCACTAACTCACATCCCCATGTTTGGAAAGCAGTGCAACCATCAGACTTTCACCAGGGTGGTGTGCTTTGGGGTGAACATCCAGAGCCCCAGAAGGCAGCAGCATGGATTCAGCCACTCAGGAAGCTGACTCCAGTTGACAGCGTTTGGGGAATGCAGTAAGCAATTCTCATGTTCCTGGGACACCAGGCTTCTTCTGGTGACTTCTCCTTCATTCTGCTGGGGCAATTTTGGAAAGGCCTCCTTTTAATTCTTTTCTTTTTGCTGGGCTTGGTGGTTCATGCCTGTAATCCCAGCTCATGGGACGCTGAGGCAGAAGGATTAGGAGTTCAAGTCCAGCATGGGCTACACAGACTTCAAGATATAACCCTATAATTTCATGGTCACTCATGTTTACATGTATTGTGCTCTTCATGAGTGACAGGGAAATCAAAGCTGCAGCTCAGTGGGGTTCTCTGTGCTCTCCCAGGACTGGATAATGAGTACATGACACTGGATTAGTTAACAGATTGGTTTAGTGTAGTTTTGGGTGTGGGTGATAGATTTACTGAAGAGGGAAGACCCATCCTGTGTGTGGGTGGCACCAATCAATAGGCTTGTAGCCTGGATGGAATAAAAAGGGAAAGGAGGAAGGTTGCAGTTTCCTGCTTGCCCTGCCATGGACTGTTTCCCCTTTGCCATGCCCCTCTGCTATGCCACCCTGCCTTGGAACCAGCTGACTAGGGACTGAAACCTCTACAAACTGTGAGCTAAAATAAGTCTTTCCTCTTTTAACTTGTGGGCATTGGGTATTTTGTCCTACGGAGAAACTAACTAAAACACTATGTCATTTATTTTCTGTATTCTGATGCTTCAACACTTGGGGCCCTTGCTGACCTGGTGGGACTGCACTCTACATGCTAGCTGATTCCTAGACATAACAAGCGACTAGGTAAGATTGCCTTTCATGTGCAAGCCAAGCAGTCCAAGGCCCACATCCCCAACTATCGTCCTCTTTTTTTTCAGTACTGAGGATTGAACCCTTTTAAAATTTGTTTATTGACACTATCTCTTCACTAAATTGCCCACGCTGGGCTCAAACTTGTGATTCTCTCGCCTCAGCTTCCCACAGGACTGGAATTACAGGCGCATACCACCACACCCAGCTTCCCAAGCACCTTCTTTATTGACCTCTCTCACATGATCCACCTGCCCTAATCACTGAGGCCAGTCAGGTACTGAGCAAAGAGGGACATTCCCTATGCTCCAGAGGATGCAGAAATTATTCAAATAAGCCAATTCTAAACCTGCTTACCTGGCTTTGCTTGTTGCTTTCCACAGTAAAATCTCTTGCCCACATTCCTTCCGGTCCTTTTGCCCCCTAACTGACCCCAATGCTTCCCCATACCTCTCCTCTTGGGATCTGAGGCTTCAACAACTATATTTTCGATAGTGGTGTCCTCTCATCTGTTGATCTTACCATACTACATAATAATAAAACCTGTATTTTAAAACACGAGCCAGATTCTGCTGGCTACCACTCTGACCATTCCCCTACTTTCCTGCTAAAGGAACCTTGGTTTTGATCAGCATAGCATATGTTCAGCTAAAACACTTGCCTTGTTGGGTTCCTCACAGCTAGGGTGTCCATGTGACACACGGCTGTCACATAAGCAAAAACCTACTGAGAATTGATGGGAAGGTTTTTGTTTCCTGATACAGATACCATTCCTTCCTATTCTTTATCCTGTTTGGAATGCAGATGTGAGGCTGGAGATGAAGCAGCTGTTTTGCAACCACGAAGTGACATGCACAGCATGAAATGTATCTTTTAAGGATAATGAAATAGAAAGATTAATGGAGCTTGGAACATTAATAGCATTATGGAGGTACTTCTGCCAGTCTTCCTAGGTAAGAAAAATAAACCCTTACCTGGTTAAGCCACTACGGTTGGATTTTTCTCAGATGCAGCTTGATAAGCCTCTGCTGCATAATGATAAACAATCATTCATAAGCAATTCATAAATGATAAGCAATCTAACTAGAGCTCAACTACTGCATTTAAATATAATGCAACCCAGTTCCTAACATTTCCTTCAGATCCTACCTTGGTCTGAGCCAGCAGCACTGATGAGTACAGGTTTGGCTTCCTTGTTCCCGGCCTTGCAACTTCCCTCACACAGATGACTGCTCCCCTAGGCGATGTATCCTTTCTGCATATAACCTGTGGTTCCTGTCTCCTCCCAATGGCAGCAATATCTCCTGTCCTCAGCCAGTCATTACAAGCACACGCCTGTAATCTCAGCTGTTCTGGAGACTGAGGCAGTAAGAATGCGAGTTCAAGGTGGCCTGTCTCAAAGTAAAATAAAAAGAGCAGCGATGTACCTGAGTACTAGCTGAAGCACATGCCTGGCATGGCTGAAGCCCTGGGTTCAATCCCTAGTACTGTAAGAAATAAATAAGACTTGAACATCTCTTGAGATAATGAGGTCTCCTCAAATATCAGGAGTATTTGAGAGTACTTTGAACGAGGCTAACCGTGTCACATTTGCCTCATTCTTCCTTTCAGGTAAGGGGTACAGCCCAGTCATTTTTATACCCAGAGTACCAAGTTGCTCCATAAGCAGGCTTGCCTGTTGAGGCACCTTGTAAGGGGGATCTTCCAGCATCCCCCAAAGCCTGCCTGAGGAGGACACCTGCTGTCATTACTGGGCCAGCAGCGTTCCCTTTCTTTCTTCTGTTAACAGCACTTCTTTTGGGACAACTGCCTGCCCCCACTTCCTCCGCCTCTGGGGGAGATGTCCATGTCCATGTCCGTGGTTTGTATCTGTGTCCACTGTACACAGATACAAAGTTCAGCAACTCAGATACTTTCCCAGGACTGTGTCAACACACACACACACACACACACACACACACACAGGGCTATCAGGCAGTTATTGTTGAGTCACAGGATTCAGCACCCTAAAGAGGCATTCTCCAAGTTCCCACAGCAAAGATCCATTGTACCATTTCCGCTCCCATCCATTCTGAAGTCCATCTCATCCTCCCTTCTGAGAGATGACCTTGTAGCATCCTCCCAGTAAGTCCCTGGAGGACTCGACTTGGCCAGAGTCTCTTTCTGCTGCTTGCCACAGAAGAACCCTAACAGGGACTCTCTGAAAGCCTTTGAAAGATATGGCTGCCTCGAATACTCAGCCTCCTACTTTTAACAAAACTCTGATAAATTACTTTTGACTTCTCTACTTCTCTGTGCATAGAGTCCAACCCACATTTTTTTCTTTTTCTAGTACTGGGAATTGAACTCAGGGCCTGTGCTTGCTAGGCAAGCAACCTACATTTAAAATTTTTTTTTTCCAATCCACATATTCTTGCCCAACTTCTTTCTAGATAGTCTGATACCTCCAGAGTCTTGATGGTAAGACAGTCTCTCAAGTCAGGTACTCCATAAATAGGAAACGACAGACAAACTCCACAGTACCTAACATAATGCTGGATACTATGTCATTTAATAAACATAAATAATCAAAAGAAAAGAATTATATTTTTGGCCACATCACCATAAACCAAACAGAACCATAAACTTTTGTTCCCATATATCTAAATACAGTCAGTCTTCATTATCTGTAGATTCTCTAATTTCTAATTAACCTACCTATTAGGATGTATTTTAACTAAAAATCAATACTTGTGGCCTTTTTATTATAGACAGCTAAGTTAGGTAGAAACATCATAGGCAGTCAGACAGGGCTGGGCCCTCGACGGAGTCAATATATAAGAGAATACACTACAACTATGGCTAGAGGCACATCCATTGAAGGTCAGGCGTCAAGATGAGAATGGAGTGACCAGAGCTACACCCCTGGCCAAGGGATAAACAATGAACTGAAGATTATGCTCATCCAATCTGACAAAGTCTATATAGACATTGGTCACCCAAGTGGGTGACCAAGACCTCCAGATTCACCCCATCCTGGAATGTCCCTGTTCTTTCCTTGTCCATTTGCTATGTGACCTGTTTCGCCATTGGATCAATGTTACCTAAGCAAATATACTTGTAATATTATTGGTTCATCATAATTTTGACCCACGTTGTACCCACCTCATGATTTTGCTCTATAAAACTTCCCCTGAAAAGTGGGCTTGTTGGCAACCCACTTGGGTCCCCTCCTGTCGCTCAGGAGCTCTCTTTCTCTCTCAATAAATTTCCTACTCTTAATTTCCTTTGTTCCTTGGAATTCATTCTTCGTTATTGGGGAACACAAACTTGGTGTAATTGACATCTAGCAGGTTGGTAGTTATATTTTTTTCCCCTTTATCATTTTCACAGTCATTTCTAGATATGCACAGAGTGGTAACAAAAAAAATTGAGTTCTCCAATATGTGTGTGGAACAAGGTGATGTTCTACCTTCTTGCTTCAGATCTCATGCTATAAACAAGTGTCCTCCTCATGGTCAACTTGGATCGAGTGTCACATTTTTACCACTCCTGTGCCTTTTATGATTTTACTGTATCAAAGGGCCCTAGAGTATAGGGGTGAAGTGTTGTGTAGTGTTCCTAAGTGCAGGGAGGCTATGAGGTACCACTGAAAAAAATACACATTACTTAAGGTTCACTCACACCTGAGTTACAGAATTGTTGGTCATGAGTTCAATATAAATGAATCAACAATATAGACCAAATAAGGTATCTCTAAACAGAAACATACACAAAACAAGCTATACATTGATCAGCTGAGGAACATTTTGCAGCCAGAGATTTGCAGGTACCTAAATCTGTATGTCCCCTAGGAGTCATGGCTCAGTTCTTGTGACAGCCTTGTGGAACATAACTGCTATGCATAACAAAAAGCAGCTGCACCGTAGGTCCATAAAGATAGCAATACAGATGATGAAAGAAAGCAGCAGCATTTAAAGAGTGGAAACTTGTTTCTTTCAATTTCATGTCTTACACTGTCCTGGTCCTTCCTAAGTGAGGCCTGATTAGTTTTTCTATGCGTCACCTGTTTTGAAAGCATATTACAAATGGTGACCAGTCACAAAGAACGGTTCTGTTTGCTGGTCTGTGCCTCATGTATTGAAGAAGCTGTGGTGAGAATCTCAGGATATCCCCAGCACTCTGAAGTAGAACATTGAGATACTGTTGTCTATGGGGTCAGCATTTGTGCTCTGGAGCGGGGGAAACAAAACTTTTTCAGAGAAAGTGTATGTAACAGATGAGCCTTGCCTCCAACCACAGCTGCTACCAGTTAAATCAACCAAATAGCAACTAAATGGTGGCCACGATCATTCACCTACTCCTTACCTAATGCCGTTGTTTTCAGGAGCTACAACAATACTTTTGTCATCTCATTAGTTTTATATGAAAACTCAAAAAGAATTTGTCCGAACAAAGCTGGGTGTGGTAGTGCATTGCTTTTAATCCCAGAAGTCAGAAGGTTGAGGCAGATTGCCACAAGTTTGAGGCTGACCTGGGCTACCATAGTGTTTAAAGCCAGGCTGAATTACACAGTGAAACCCTGTCTCAAAAAAAAGTATTTGTCAGAACAAAAGGATTACTTTGCACCTTCCCACGCCCCAGTTCTGGGGATTGGATCCAGGATCTCGTGCTTGTTAACCAACGGCTGTACCACCGAGCTGCATCCCCAATCCCCAGGAGGGTTTCCTGGAGGGTAGTACTACTTTTGATACCGATGGGCTCATTGCAAAGCGTAAGTCTCTGGTGACACCTAAGCAAGTTCACAACTAATTACACTGGAAATCTGAGATAATAACAGTTACCAAAATGGTAGGTTAGGATTCTGTACATTAATACCTGCAAATTAATTAACCAAACTAAGCCACATATGGATCTGCCACACTTCAGAAAAAAAAAATTTTCGTATGATTAATACTAATATAGTGAGTTGTTAGTATGATTTCAAAGCAATGATTAAAGAGATCTGAGAATAAATCATAAAACCCAGATGTGATGTTTTCATTTTGGAATATAAGATGGGTGGCATTGCTTAAAAGATTTGCCTTTTCTTTTTTTTGAGACAGGGTCTGGCTATGCAGCAGGCTGGCCTTGAACTCACTATGTAGCCCAGGCTGACCTCGAACTTGCAGCTATCCTCCTGCTTCAGCCTCCCGAGTGCTGGGATTACAGGAATGCACCACCACACCCGGCTTTAATTTTTTTTTTGAGGAGATTTGCATTTTTAAACTCATCCTGTATTATTTTAATACCTTGGATGATTTTGAGAATTAAGACAGGTCAGGGGCTGGGGATTTAGCTCAGTGGCTAGAGCGCTTACCTAGCAAGCGCAAAGCCCTGAGTTCGATCCCCAGCACTAAAAAAAAAGGACAGTTCAAAGAAGCATAGTGTCGTGTTCCTTAATCAACTCTGCACTCAGACTATTGCTGTTGTTACAGTAGATGCTTTCAGAACTGACCATCTCCATTTCAGTGATGGACAAACACACTGACCAATGTTCATTGTTCTCCAAACTGTGTGGTCTACTCACTAGAAAGCTCTTCAACTTTTGCACTCAGCTATGGTGTCCAAATAGGTTTACGGCAGTTGCATTTGCTATCGTAATTACGTAATTTAATTCAATAGTGCATAAATTGGTGAAAGGTGAAAACACAAAGTTGAATGCTTTAGAAGACTTAATAAAAATGAATATCTTTTAAAAATTGCTATTGAGGGCTGGGGTTTAAAATATCTTTTAAAAGTCACTATTGTAGCTCAGTGGTAGAGCACTTGCCTAGCATGCACAAGGCCCGGGGTTTGATCCACAGCACTACAATCGATTGATTGATCACTTTAAAAAAATTATTATAGAATTTGGTATGAGCAAGGGAATTCCCACTCCCACCCCACCCCATCCCTAGTACTGAAGATTGAACCCAGGGCCTCTGCGCTGAGTTAAATCTCCAGCCTTTGTGTGTGTGTGTGTGGTGTGTGTGTGTGTGTGTGTGTGGTGGGGATCGAACTCAGGGCTTTGCGCTTGCTAGGCAAACACTCTAACCACTGAGCTAAATCCTCAGCCCTCCTTTTTTTATTTTGAGACAGGGTCTGGCTAAGTTACTAAGTTGCCCAGGGTAGGTTTGAATTTACAGTTCTCTTGCCTCGGCCTCCCAGAGTGCTGGGAAACATCTGATTTAGGGAAAACTCATAAAAATCTACAAGAATGTGTCCTCAGATTATTAACCTGCCTTTATCTAACTCCTACGTGCTAATATGATACTTCTAAACATCTGTCTCCAGCTAAAATAGTCCCTGAATTTCAATCTCTCTTATATTCACTTGGATATTCCACAGGTCCCTTTAACACAAAACTCAATATACATCTTCCTCCCCAACTCTGTTCCTCTTTCTATGGCTCCTTGGTTACTGAAAAATGGCTATCTCATTGGTTTCCCAAGTCAGAAACCTAGAGACTCCTACGCTGGTAGAGAAGCAACAGCTGGCTGCGTAAGAAAGAAGCTGGCTGATGCGAGCCATTGCCAACGCAACCGTATCAGCAGGTGAGGAATCGAGGTGAGATGTGTAGCGACCTACCGCTACGCTATGTAGTACTGCTGCCAAACAAACCAAGTAGATGTAAATACCCTCAAGTGAACAGGTAATAGAAAAGTAATCGGGAATGATTAATTTTGAGTGTTGCTAACCTTTGTTTTACATGTAACTTTCCTAATTGTAATTAATTATAATTTTAATTATACTTGTCAGTGTTTATCATTTTGATAAAAGCTGTGTTTCACAGCTCCCAAAATTTCTGAAGTTTGAGGAGTCAGCCCTCCTGAGTACTTCACTGGGACACACTTTTTGTCCAGCTTTCTCAACCATTTGTCCATAAATTTGATATATTTTCAAAATCTCTCCCGGTTCCATCTGTTCCTTCTTGCAGACTAGAAAACAAGCCCCTGTGCCCTCAGGGAGCGGGGCAGCGCACAGCACCTAGCGTTCAGCTGCAAGGGACACAACTGGCCTCAACTACTGTCCTGTCCCCACAAGGCTGCCATGCCCTCAGCAAGTGTTTCCTGCAGCGACACTTTCCCCCCACTTCATTCATTTACTCATAACCCAGACAGCTTTTTAAAGGAGCAGTTTTCAGTTTAGGACCTATACTGACGGCCTTCTCACTCGCTCAGAGTTTGCAGTTGGCGTCCACTCCTGGGGTCCCACTTACGCTCTATCTTTCGACACATGTACCCACCAGTTGAGCACCACAGAGCAGTTTTGTTGCCCTAAAACGCCTCTGTGTTCCTTCTGTTCATCTCTCCCTCCCCCATCCTCTAGCAATCACCCATTTTTCTACCCACGGTTCTGCCTTTTCCAGAATGTCATACAATCGGAATCACGCAACAGGTAGCCCTTTTCAGACTGACTCCTTGCACTTCACAGTAGACACTTAGGGTTCCTCCAAGTCTTCTCACGGTTTGTAACTCATTTCTTTTTAGCCTTGAGTAACACTCTATTATCTGGATTGCCAGTTTATGTGTTCATTCTCTTCCTGAAGAACACCTTAAACTGAAAGTCTAGACCCTTGAAATAATGACTTCTCTTTTCTCCTCTAACGCCTGATAACATCTAATCTGCTTTTGGTTTCTTTGAATTTGCCTACTCTAGGTACTTCATATAAGCAAAATTATATACAGTATTGTGTCCATCTTTTTATGTCTGGCTTATTCACTCAGCAGAATGTCTTCAAGTTCATCCATGTTGTAGCATGTATCAGAATTTCATTGCTTTTTAAGGCTGAATAATACTCCACACACCATATTTTGTTTATTTGTTCATATGTTGATGAATTTTGGCTTGTTTCTGCTTTTTGGTTATTCCAAATAATACTGCTATGAACACTGGTGTACAAGCATCTGTTTGAATCAGTTTTCAGTTCTTTGGGATATATTCTGAGAAGCAAATTGCTGAATCTTACAGTAACTTTATGTTTAATTTTTTTTTTTTTTTTTGGTACCGGGAATCGAACTCAGGGCCTCATGCTTGCGAGGCAAACACTCTAACCACTGAGCTAAATCCCCGGCCCTATGTTTAATTTTTTAAGGAATCCCATTGAACTATTTTCCACAGTGCCTGTACCATATTACATTCCCACCAGCAAAGCATGTTTCAATTTCTCCACATCTATCAAGGCTTCTTTTCCTGTTTTAGTAATAGCTGTCCTAATGGGTATGAGCAGAACACTTTTGATCAAATCTTTTTATCTTACTTAGGCTTTGAAGCATATGTTTATCCATACCTAGGAATAAAGATTTATGTAAAAGATCTTTATATTCCCTAATTTGTGAAGCTTCCATGGAACAAAAAGACTGACTTCATTCTTTGAGTCCAATAAATGCATTGCTCTGCAGGCCTCCAGGACAGCTGCCCTGCTTCGGAAGCCCAATCTAAGATGAACTGATAAGGCAGAGAACTGGCTTAGTCTCCCAGGTGAAAGAGGGCAGCCTCACCTGCAATGATTTCCACGGTGCGTGCCTGCTCTGCTCTCAGGAGACTTCCCACCCAGACCGCTGTATTCTTCCACAAGGGCTGGGGGAGGGACAGGAGAGACGGTTAAATAAAAACCGTCATCAGCTCTGCCTCATTCTACAATGCATCTGAATTCAGAATAACCCAAGAAAGGCTAAAATGCCCCATTTCGAATGCCATGTTTAATTGAGAGGAAAAATACACATAAGGTAGGTGTATTCATTTCTTATCACTGTAACAAATTACTACACACTCGTGACTTAAAACAAAATGTCTTATTATGTTACAGTTTTAGAAGTAAGGAGTCTCTCCTGGGCCTCACTGAGCTAAAATCAAAGTGCCAGCAGGGCTGCACTCCAGGAAGCTCCATGGAACGATCCCTTTCCTTGCCTCTTCCAGTTTCTGAACTTCCTGGGCTGGTGGAGTCCTTCCTCCACCTTCAAATCCAGCAGTAGTGAGTCAAGTTTTCTTCCACTGTGTCCCTCTGACACTGACTCTTGTACCTGCTTCTCTCTTTCACTTACAAGGACTCTTGTAAGGATACTGCACACACCTGAGAAATCCAGGAGCCACCCCGCCCCCCCACCTGAAAATCCCTAATCATGTCAGCAAAGTCCTTTTTCCCCAGTACTGGGGAGCAAACCCAGGCTTTTGCACCAAGCTATATCCCCAGCCCTTTAACATTTTTTTTTGAGATAGGGTCTTGCTAAGTCACTCAGGCTGGTTTCACATTTAACAACCTCCTGCCTGAGCCTCTACAAGTGCCGGCATTACAGATGTGCACCACCAGGCTTCGGCTCTTTTGCCATGAAAGATAACACATTCATAGGTTCTGGGTATCTTTGTGGGGGACTGTAGTCAGCCCGCCACAGCAAAGGAAGACCCAACCTTCTTCCTCTTGGATCAAGGTGGTGTAACTGTCAGAAGGGGCTTGCTGACACTAATATCTGATACCAGGATGTGAATGATCCTTCTCTTTGGGTCCCTAGGGCGGATGTACCTCACCTACTCCCAGAAAGGAGCAAAACCACAGGAGGGAAGAGGAGACTGGAAACTCCACATGAGCCTCCACCTCAAGAAAGTAGTTTAAAGAATACAGTATGTAAGGAATTTGAGAATCTAGAAAAGCATTTCACTGGAAACTTTCTGAGCCCACATGTCCCCTGGGAAAGCCTTCATACTCTGAAGCCGCCTGTTCTGGCATTTAAATCTCAACTCTTAGAACCCAACGCCTGCTCTGGAGGCACCTCTCAGAACCAGATGTATTGGACGCTTTCCCTAAAGCCCTCCCAGTGCCTGCCTGTGTGATTCCTAAGGGGGCCTCTCTGCCTGCTAATGACTAACTCTTCTCTCTTTTAGCTGTACTATTTATCACTTTATTATTACTATTACTTGATTATCATTTGCTAATTTAGCTCAATCCTCCACTTTAATCCACCATGCTCATTTTCTCTGTATACGTTATTTTTAAACTCTTGAGGAATTGGGTTTTCCTGTCACCAAGCAGGATAAAGTGTCTTCACCAGGAAGCCACCAGGTGAAGCTTTAGGAAGCCTACAGATGGTTGCTTTCAGGTTAGTGCACTTGGGAGTGGCTAAGGCAGAGGTGTCTTGAGGTGAAAGGTATGGTCGCATAAATGGAATTCCTGTAAGGGACTGGGACAAAGCAAGGACTCAGAAAGCCAGTGGGGTAGGGGCACCATGCTGACTAGCTCCATTCATATTGGAGTGGAAAATGGTGGTTTGATAGCCAGGGAGGATGCCTCTAGATAACCAGGGTGGACACTGAAGCAAACCATCCTAGTCCATTGGGGGGGGGGGCAGACAGCTGCTGGCTAAGCCATCCCCACTCCAGCCAGCAAGGGAAACAAATGAGAAAGCCAGGGCTTCTTGTCTGTCTCGTTTCTCCCCTGAGAGATTTCATCCTCCTAAATCTTAAGGGGAGGTGAAAGTCCATCTTCTGTAACTGTTGAAGCTGGTCTGGGGCAATATTCCACCAATGGGCATGGTGAAGACCCAAATAACACAGGAGATTACTGAATACTGGGAGTGGAGTATACTGCACATGTCCAACACTACTACCTTAATGCTGCCCCAGATGTCCAGAGCCACCCCCAGCATGACCATCTAGTAACTATCTAAAAGCCAGAATAGAATATAGTCAGACTGCTGAAAGCCCTCACAAGACCGCTACGAAGAAACAAACATCCCAAGTGAGTGGAGAGGGATCATAGGTTTATCTGACACAGACTCCCTACAGAGTGAATCAACACAACTGGCTTAGAGGAATACCGAGTCTCAGACCCTGTACTCTCCCTCAGAGCACTGGGGACACCGCTCCAGAGATGGGCCTCATGCCATCGCCAATAACCTTCCTGGCACCACTGTTGGGACGTCTTTTTTTTTTTTTTTTTTTGTAGTGCAAGCTATAGCCAACTTTACTACACATCGTATGCTTCATCCCTTGCAAACTTTCTGAATTTACTTTAACCCTCTGGCAAAATTTCACCATCACAATTCTTTCCTAGCCAAACGTTCTCCCTTCATATCCATCTTTCTCTGCATCTCACTCCTTTCCCTGAATCTATACCGTGCAAGCCTTCCGATAACTTTCTCATCAAAACGGAATGATAACTTCCGTATCACACCTTCTCAAACAGAAGCACCTGCCATTGTAACGATTGGCTCTAGTCACCTACCGATGTCCTTTTGCCTGTAAGAGATCTTGAGCTTAGCGAAAGGGCAGTAGCTCCAAAGCCAACCTGGTCACTCTTCTCACCAGGGAGCGGTAATAGCCAATGACCCTAGACAAGCAGGTGTCCCATTGTCACTGCATGTAAGTCCCAGGAGAAATAGGATACCAGCCAGGCGACATCACCTAGTCGTTGAGTAAGGGCTCTCCTTGTCACCCTCTATGCCTTGGACTGACAAAGGATAGCAATTAGACTTCTGTAGAACAGACAAGCCCGGGCATCTAGGTGTAGCAGAAACTAACCATTCCCAGAAAAGCCTTAAATTCCTCTGTGCACCTTTGAACTCGTGTGCTTACTAGAACCTAGGTGACAAGGGCTTGAAGTCAAGGCTACGGAACTTGACGAACTACATATTACACAAGCTAAACAAAACATTCCAAGGCACAGTTTGTGTAACAAACATTCTAATGTTCAAAAAAAAATTGCTTTTTTTTTTTAACTTGCCAAGCAAGTAGTCACCCAAGACAGTGGGATTGTCTTCCTTTTCTTGTTACCTCTTTAAATCTGTCATACTTGACAGGCTTAACGAGACACCGTGCCATTCTTTCTGAAATACAAGTTCCGAATGCTCCATTTTCCCTTTATGGGTAGATCCTCAGGGTCCCATTCGGGGTCTGCATGGGTGACCGCTTCTTCACCAGGTTTCTGAACACTGTGGTCTGCAGCAATAGCTGCCACCTATCAGCTGCTTCAGCAGCCGTTCTGGGGGTTGCTGGGGATCGAACTCAGGGCCTTGCACTTGCCTTGCCACACAGTCTCTCGGGCCACCCAACCGGTATCTTGCCATCGGGGAAGCTGGCGGCCTCAATCTGCCCTACTGCGGTACCTAGCGTCGGAAACCTCTCCCTCTGGGAGGAGCAGGTCAGGCAGGAGTAGGAAAGCACAATTCCACCTTAATATTGGGGAAACCTTTAAAATACCAGGAGTCCTCACCCAGAAACAGAAAGGAAAATCTCTTGTGAGGCAAAGAAAAGGCAGAGACAGAGACAGAGGGAAAGGCCAGCTACGGGGCAGACAAGGGTGGGCGGAGAGCTGCTCCAGCAAGAAGGGCCACCTCGCTGGGGGGACTGCCGGGCCGGGACCTTACCACTTGTGGCTGACCCTGAAGCGGCCACTTGTCATCCACGAGGAAGGCGCATGCTGACTCCGTCATCTGTCCTCTTTCTGGGGCCCCTCAGAAAGGCGTTCCATCTGGGTCACAAAAACGTCACCAGTCAGCCTAGTTCTTCTGCTTGACATATGGAAATCGTGAATCGGCAGAGTGCAGCTGGCTCACTGCTGCTGCCGGCCATCACGGTCTGACGCCAGCGTGCGACGGACAACACGGGCTGCCTCTGCCGGGTGCTGGGTCTCCCCTGCTGGTCTTTAGCTGCTGGTCTCTGGAGCACTTTGAGTTTAACAGCTCTGAGTGCTTATTCATCTTTCTTTGGAAACCGATTCCTCCGTTCTCACTACTCAGGATCGAAATTCCAAGTAGATTTACAGAACTTTCAGAGCATTTTACAGCAACAGCAAGGACGTCTGTATTGTAAGAAGGCCTGTGCTGCAGCAGGGGGGAAGTGGGCTAGAGCACAGGAGGGTGCCCTCCTAGACTAAAAACCCTACATTCTATTTTTCATGGTAAATCTTCAAGATCTGACATGGGCTTGGATTTTTCTGGCACATCTCAATTTGGACTAGTTACATTTCAGTTACTCAGTAGCTCTGCTTAGTTAATGGCTACCAGATTGGCAGCACTTTGCCGGAAGTGTAGTAGTGGTGGAAGTACACTCGGCTTTGCTGTTTGTATTAATTTTCTATTGCTGTGGCACAAATAACCACAAACTCAGCAGCTTAAAAACAAAAAAAATTCGGTATCTCACAGTTTCCATAAGCCAGGAATAGGAATCTCCCCAAGTTTTTGTTGTTCTTGACTGTACCTAAGTCAGCTCCATTCAACTGAAGAGGGATCTGGACGGTACTGGCAAAAGCTGTTTTCATGTATCTTTACAAAATCAAGGGAGGAACAGCCCTTCCTGTTCACAAATCTGTTCACACTCAAGGAGAGGAGATGACACAAAAGGCTTAACACCGGGGGCAGGAATTTTGGCAGCCATCTCCAAATTCTCCTGCCATTATGGTGAAATATAAACGATTACCTAAAAGTTTTTGACTCTTGGGTTTAAGCTCCTCATGGGCAGAACCCGTGTCTGTTTTATTCAACAATGTATGTCTTCAGGACCGAGCCTGGCACACAGACTACACTCTACATGTTAGCTGAGGCAGAGGATCACAATTCGAGCCCAGCCTCGGTAACTCAGAGATGTAGCAGGGCGCTGTCTCAAAATACAAAATAAAAACGGGGACTGGGGATGTAGCTCACTGCAAAAGTCTTGTGTTCAAAAAAAAAAGTCTTGTGTTCAGTTCCCGGTGCTGTCACACTCACACACAGAAAGAAATAGTTGAACAATGAACAGACCTGTCAAAAAGTATTGCCTTTATAAACAGTTTAGTATCTTAGGATAATCTGATTCACATTGAAATAGGACTAGGGCGTGGCTAAGGCTGGCTGGCAAGGGAACGTGACCTGGGGGAGTGGCCTGGGCCTGACATCAGCCTGAGGCTGATTTTCAAGCACCAGCCCTCACGAGGACTGCAGGAAGTTCTCACGAGATTCCATGGGAATTCCATTCGATAAATACTAGCAACGCCTGAAGCAAGCTCTTTTTTTTCCTCTACCTCGCCACCGGGAAGGAGCTCTCCTTCTGGAAGATGGTGGCTGTGTCCCCAGCACTGCCACTACCATGCCTGTCTCGTGGTAACCCCTGCCGTGCCTTATAGGCCCGGTACCCATTTTGCTGTATCAATTGTTATGCTCAACTTTCCTTTTCTTCTTTTCTCTATACTTTAAATAAAACTTTAGAACTACTTTTTGTCCCCCTCATTCAATTCTTTGCTTGAGGAGAGAAAGAACCCAGCAATATCGGAATCTGTCCAATAACAACATGTCCCCTCAGTGTATGCTTATATTCCACAAGTAATCGCAGGCTCATCCACTATCCTGGAATGTGAGGAGGAATAAACAAGTACTAGAATGAACAAGACATACTTTATGTCTTTAAGGAGCTTATAATCCAGTACAGAAGACAAGGCCCTCTCACGAGGATTCAGAGCACCAGGCAGTCTGAGCCAAGTGCTCTAGAAGATGGACTGAAATGCTCTGCAGAGGTCAGAGAGCTTGCATGGGCTTTGGGAGGTGCTCACTCCCAGGGGGAGGCCAAGGTCACAGAACGAACAGCAGCCAGGGGCAGAGGCGATGGGAGACTGTCCTTCCCAGACGGAGGGTGTTGACTGGGTTGACAATTGTTGGTCTGGTCTGGCTGGAATGAGCAATGTGAGGGGCGAGATAAGGCTGGAAAGGTAGGCGGAGGCCAGTTTTCAAGGTTAAAGTTGTACACTGAGGAACCACGGGACAGATCTCAGAGTCTGGAATGATGATAAGGGAGATAAACACACCCTCATTCCCAGTCTCAAGCAAACAGATCCTTCTGCCCATGCAAATGAAAAAGCATTTTAATGTTCAGTGTTGGGATTGGGATGCCGTCTGTGGCAGAGCGAGGGCTCAGCTTACTCAAAGCTCCGAATTCAATCTCCAGCAATGAAAATGCCAGTGTTTGTTCCAGAAAGCCCTATTCCTCCCATTACCATCTTCTGTGCCAGCGTCACTAATCCCCAACACACTCCCTTCACCCTGGCTTCGTTCCCTCAGTAAAATTATGCATCTTTTCTTCATCTTCAAGTAGCTTCCTCTTGTCTGCCCTAGCAGTCCTACCGTTACTGCCAGAGCAAAACCTTCATATGCACACAATAAATCCCGTTAAATGGGTGAGTGAATAGTTTTAGGTTGCGTAGCTTCTTGGTTCTCATGGAATATCTTTTCAACCACTTTCATTGTGCTTTTTCTCCATACCAATCCACTGAAATTAGACTCTCAAGTCACCAATAAATTCGTGAGGAAAAAAGCCCTTAACATCTGAGAATGGTCTGACACAGATAAATCATATTGTTCTCCTGGTGCACATAAAATCCCACAGAACATCCAGGATCCCACAGAACATCCAAGGTGATGGGGGCCAAGTAGCTGCGATTACTTTGATGGATAGTAAAGTCAGCAGTTAATCAGAACAGCCTGACCTGCAGTGTTGGCCAGTTGATCATGGTGTTTCTAGAAGTGAAATAGATGAACAGTCTATTAAATCATCCATTCTGTGTACAAGTGGAAGAATTCCATGTCATGAACAGAAAGCCAACCTGAGTCATAAAAAAGTCATAGCCCCTCATTTGACTACTTGATTTGACCCAATTTACAGACCCAGAACTCCTCGAAGGGGAGGCCAGGTCCACTTAAGAAAGGACTCTGTCATCCGTTAGTCTGGCTGTTAATCTGTGTTTATGACAATTAACTTGATAAAGACCTATAAATAAATCAATCTGATGCTGGCAAAAAAAAAAAAAAAAAAAAGACTGTCACACTGCCCAGAAATTATACTGTTAGTCTTTCTCCCACCATCCTTCAAAAAGACTTAACAGTATTTACTAGGGTGACTATGCACTGGGGAAAAGGAAAATAATCTGACTTTTCAGGAACACTGGCTCTGACTGACATTGATTCAAAGGACACAAAATGTCACCGCGGGCCATCCAAGTACGGGCTTACGGAGGTCAGGTGACCGATGCAGTTTTAACTCAAGTTCGTTTCACAGTGAGCCCAGTAGGCTCTTGACCACATCCTGTGCTTATTTCTGCAGCTCACGGTTGCACGATTAGAATGCACCTGCTCAGCAGCTGCAGAATTCCACAATCCTCCCCGACCTGTGCAGTAAGGGTTATTACGGTGAGAAAAGGCAAATGGAAGGCACTAGAACTGCTTCGACCTAGAAAAATAATTAACCAAAAGCAATACTGAACCTCTGGAGGCATTGGCAAGATTAGTGCCACCATCAAGGACTTGAAAGTTGGCAGGAGTGACTGCCACCACATCTCCATTCGACTCACCTATCTGGTCTCTGCAGAAGACAGATGGATCTTGGAGAGTGACACGGATTAGCACAGGTTTCACCAGGTGCTGACTCCAGCTGCAGCTGCTGTACCAGATACAGTTTCATTGCCAGAGCAAATGAACACATCCCTGGGAGCTGGCATGCAGCTACTGGTCTGGCAAACGTTTTTTCTCTGTATTTATCAGTACAGGCCACCAGAAGCAGTTTGTTTTCAGCTGACAAAATCAGAAATACGCCTTCATCGTCTTATCTCAGTTTATATCAATTCCCTAGTCTACGTCATTATTTAATTCATAGAGATCTTTCCTTTTTTTCGAGACAGGGTCTCACTATGTAGTTCAGACAGGACTTGAACTCACTATGCAGCCCAGGCTGGCCTGGAACTCACGATGATCCTTCTGCCTCAGTCTCCCAAGTACTGGGATCACAGGCATGTGCCACCACCCCTGGCTCTGTTCACAGGGATACTGACTGCCTTCCCTCTTCTGTAAGATATCACGCTGGTCGACTGATAACATGATACTAACAAGACTTAGACACCAAGAAGTAGCAACAACTTCACCGGTAAGATACAAGCCAGGGAGTAGAAAACAAACCCAACAAAAATTCAGGAGGCCTTCTATCTCAATGGTATCTTAGGGGTTCGCTGGTAGGGGGCACATGGAGATAACCGCTCTTAAGATGAAGGACACATTGCTGCACCTGACACTCCTTAACCAAAACAGAAACACAACACCTAGGAGGCCTCTTCAGATTTTGGAGGCAACATAGTCTTAATTTAGATGCACTACTCCAGTCCATTTGCCAAGTGGCCTGAGAAGCAGCTAGTTCCGAGTGGAACCCAGTAGAAATGAAAGCCCTGCATCAGTGCAGGCTGCCATGCAGGCCGCGCTGCCTCATGGACCATATGCTCCGGCAGATCCATGGTGCTTGTCATCAGTGCGAGAAGCTGGAGCCTTTGGCAGGCCCCTCTAGGTGTGCTGCAGTAAAGCCCTACCATCCTCTGGGGAGTAACTACAGCTCTATAGAGCAGGCTTGCTCCCGGGCCTTAGCGGAACCTGAACACTGAACCTAGAGAGTTACACCTCTCAGTGAAGGCCGCTGAGTTACCACGAAACCTGAGCTGCCCATTGAGGGGATATTATTATTGGACACATCCAGCCACAAAGCTGGGCACACACAGCAGAGCTCCATCATCAAGGGGAAGCAGTGGGAGACCAGCCTGAACCTTCCTGAGAATACAAATAAGTTACATGAAGAGGCTCAAGCCCTCGCAGTCCCACCCTTACCACATCACCTTCTGCCATCGGCACCAATGCCTTTGAAGGTGTTCCCTGTGATCTGCTGAAGGAAGGGAAAACTGGGGCCTGGCTCTCAGGTGTTTCGGTAGGACACGCAGGCACAGCCAGCAAGCAGAAAGCTGTGGCACTGCTGCTCCTTTGTTGGAAACCCTGCAGAGTGGAGAGGGCAAATGCTCCCAGTGGGAGGAACTTCCAGCAGTGCCCCCCGTAGTTCAATCTGCTTAGGATCGAACTCAGGCCCTTGTGCTTGCAAGGCAAGCGCTCAAACCACTGAGCTAAATCCCCAGCCCAACACACATGCTTTTATATAGTGATGCATGGCCTTCATCAGGGAGTAGAAAACTGCTAACAAGGAAGTCTCAGGAAGGTGTATGTGAACAGAGCTCTCCGAGGGGTGAAAACATGCAGACACTGATATCCCGTGTCAACATTCACTAACAGGTGATGGTGGTAACCAAGTGGAAAGGAGGATCTGTTCTGTGACTGCGCTCAACCTCTTCCCCCAGCCGCCCCTGTTTTAAGCTGCTACATTCTCAGTTTGATCCGCAGCAACACAAGGCTTTACCCACTCCTGCCTTCACTGTATCTCCTTCTACCTACTCTCACCTTCTCCACGAAACCCTCCTCTTGAAGCTGTCCTCGGTTTTCCCAGCAATCGCATATTCTACCTAATAATGTGTACCTAGAATGGCAATTTGGGACAGTTCCAATTTGTGCCTGTTTTCTATTATATACATACACACACAGTGACGCACACTGATCTTAGTGCTGGGACAGAACCAGGGGCCTCTTAGCACATTACTATACCTGAGTCCCTCCACTTACTGACAGGGCCTCCGTCCTGAGTTTCCTTCCCACCCTTCCACAGGCATAGAACTCACGCTAGCCAGGCACTATACCAATCTGCTACCTCCCTACACCTGGAGCTGTCCCACGTGAGTCAATAGATCGTGTGGTTCTCTTATGCTTAATTACCCTACCATCGTCTGTGCAGAAATGTGTCCTCAACTAGTGGGTTACCTGAGAGTATCAGGGACTTTCCTTCAAAGTGTATCTACCCAGCACCTCCAACAGTGTGCTACCCATTGTACAGCATGCTGCCCATCTCTGTACTCCCCAGTGCTCTGGATGATGTGAGCTGCTCAGGCACACCAGCTCAAGGGCTGGGTGGGTCTGGGACAGATGAGAATGTAGACTGGATCTCGGGAAAGGTTATTTTCACATTGGTTTACTGTGAAACTAGTACACAGGCAGCACAAAAGATACACAAGGGAGGCTGGGGATTTAGCTCAGTGGTTAAGAGTGCTTGCCTAGGAAGTACAAGGCCCTGAGTTCAATCCCTGGCACCAAAAAAAAAAAGAAGATACACATGGGACCAAGAACAGTATGTTGGGACTGAGGGTGCAGCTCTATGGTACAGCATGTAGCAGTTACTCATGTACAAGGCCCTGGATTCGGTTCCTGGCACCAAAAATCAAAATAAAACAAAAGCCATGTGAGTGTTTAGAATGGGTGGTATTATAATGAACGTGACTTCTGTGGTCTTCCCTTCTCCAGCAGAAGGACACTTCCAGTTTCTCACATGTGCAGAGTGAGAACCCACCAGAAGGGCTGAGCCCAGAAGCTCAGCTACTATCTTTTAAACTGATGGAGAAAAAGGGAGGAGCGGCCGCCGCATTCAAAGTCCAGGGTTTGGGGGGCTGGGGATTTAGCTCAGTGATTAGAGTGCTTGCCTTGTAAGCACAAGGGCCTGAGTTCGATCCCCGGCACCACAAAAAAAAAAAAAAAAAAAAGTCCAGGGTTTGGGATCCTATTTTCTCAGCATACCACAAATACACAGCCTACATACTACTGTTTTCTTTCACTGGCACTGGGACTACTCAAGAAATCAGTGCCGCAACTGGCCATGACTACCTAGAAAGACATTCAGGAAAAAACTTCATGAAAGAATTTAGAAGCATTCGTTCCCTTTATGAAAACCACAGAAAAATTTAGCTTACCTAGCTGACAAAAACAAGGGAAATAAAGTGCTAAACACCTAAGTGATTCTAAGTTGTTCTTCTAACTCAGCCACGAATCTACTAAGTGTTTCTTCTATAACTCTTGCCTTCAAGAGACATTTTTTCCCCCCGATGTGTTGGCATTTGATCTGCCAATGTATAAAACATTCTCAGAAAATGAATCAGTACAGATTAAAGTTCGTAACAAATTTTATAAGAAGGCTGTGATCTGCAAATATTTGGAGCATCTATCAGAAGAAAACAAAATGACAAGAACATACACAAATGTTGAAGCTACTGACTGAACTGTGGACACAGAGAGGATGAACAGTTGGAGTATGTGAATCCACCTTCTTCTGAAAGCATGAACCACTTCTAGACCGTCTCTCAAGCATTTACCCAGTCTCCTCAGATCTTCCCAGGGGTTTTACACTTCACCTCAAGAAAAGAACATGAACTCATTTTTAATCATTTCAAACAAAACAAAAGAATAAAACAGGATTAGAGAAAGGTCACATCCTCGAAGCAGCTTTGGAATATGCAGAGCACAGTACTGGATTCAAAAAATAAAAAGATTTTTGCACTTGTGTTATTTAAATATGAAAACCTATCCCTATATCTCTATCAAAACTAGCAAGGTATATTCATTCAAGTACATTAACTTCATAGTACTTCTTACAGTTTTCTACTTGGTATGAGGCTAAAACAACAACAAAAACCCAACTGGTAGAGAGCTGTTAATAAAAAATTTTAAAACATTAATCATGAGATATGAGCAAATGAAAATCAATCCTGGATTAAAACAACACATTTCTGATTACATAGATAAGTTGTATTCTTTACCAAAAATTTCCACTGTTTAAAAAAAAAATAAAGATAAAAGAAAGTGAACATAACAGTTTGGTTCATCTCAGAAGGCGTCCTGGTCCAAATGCCAGCCACACGAGTCCCTCCGTTCTCAGCGGAGCGTGACCAGTTCTTCTGAAGAGGTGGGGTGAATGGCAACTGTGTTGTCGAAGTCGGCCTTCGTTGCTCCCATTTTCACCGCCACAGCAAAACCCTGCAGCATTTCATCACACCCAATTCCCTGCATATGGATCCCAACCACCTGAAGAAAAAGGGAGACACGAGGGAAGTGCATTTTCTTCTTAGATATGCAGTCAAGACATTAAAAAAGAAAACACTAGGGGTTGGGGTGTAACTCCGCAGCACAGCACACACTAGACAGCTCCTCCTCAGGTTCTCCTGTCCTGGTCAGCTTTCCTTCTGTCCCACGTGACCTACCATGCTGTCTCCTTTGCACAGGATAACCCTGTTTGGACAGTCTTCCTCCCCTCTTTCAAGAGCTACAGTTCATTAATGTGTCAGACAGCTACAGAGTTATCTTCCTGTCACCTGATCTCTCGTACCTGTAGTTCTCTGTCATGGCTCTATCTCAGCTACCAATGGGATATTTTTTGACTGTCTTTTTTTTTTTTTTCCTTTTTTTGGTGCTGGGGATAGAACTCAGGGCCTTGTGCTTACGAGGCAAGCACTCTGACCACTGAGCTAAATCCCCAGCCCAACAATGGGATATTTTTTTGAGGGACTAGACAATTACAGTCTGCCTTTCCTAGAAAACTAATCTCTAGAGGGGACCTCACCTGCTTTTGCTCCCCACTCTCTACCTGGAGACAAGCATGACGGTCAGCACTTCGAAGGCCCCGGGCCATTCGTGTTGGCTGACTACATGAATGACAAAAAGAGGTACTGGTTTCTAATAACACTCTACAGTGAGATTTCCCTATATATTTAAAAAATGTTGGCCAGGTGTGGTGACGCATGCCTGTAATCCCAGCACATGGGAGGCTGAGGCAGGAGGATTGCCTGAGCAGAGTGAGTTCAAGGCCAGTTTAAACTACATAGCGAGATCCTGCCTCAAAAATTAAATACATACATACATACATACATACTATTTGTTAATGAACACCTTCAGCAAAGAGTTTTAAGTAAATAGCCCATTAAGAGGCAAAATTAGAGATTACAAAGTAAAGCCATAAAATACTTAGGTAAAGACACACTGACAATATGCTTAACACTACTGAACTGTACCTTTTTATTTTTTTTATGTTTTTAACTGTACCTTTTTAAATCGTAGAGATGAAGGCCAGTTTCATCCAGAATAACAGGGAAATTTCCCTCCACTTTACTCCTTACACAAAAAGAGCAGCCTGAAGTAACCTGATGTTAACTATCAGCTGTCTCCCTTGTTCTGTCTCCATTCTCCCCCCGCAAGCAGAGTAACTGTCAAATGACTAAGTGGCTTTCTGTGGGTTTGTTTCTGCTTTCTTAGCCTTCTGCTCAGGAGGTCATGGGAGCACTCACTCTAAAGAAAGAAGTGTTGACTGACTAGAATCAAAAATAAAAGATCGCTAAAAAAATGGTTAATATGGTAACTTTTATGTGTTTGTTATAACTTATATATATAAATAATACTACTACAAAAAAATCGCAAATCAAGTATTGTGTGTATATTAAACAAAGCTAGATTTTCAGATACTACGACCTAAAATGAATTTATTTATTTATTTATTTATTTATTGGTGCTGGGAATCGAACTCAGGGCCTTGTGCTCGCAAGGCAAACACTCTAACCACTGAGCTAAATCCGCAGCCCCCTAAAATGATTTTATACAGAGCCTCTGGCAACAACAGGAGCTTTATATTTTTCCCCTTCACTAGTTGTTAGTAGATTGCCAGGCCATGTTTATCAAATGAATGAATAAAGACTGGTATGAGGAAATAACAGACATGAAGAGATAAGCAGGGATCCTGTTGACTCAACACCCAGAAATCTCAGCCTCCTGAGCAAGGCTGAGAGCCTAGAAAGAACAAGGTGTGTTCTGCTGCCAACCACTCTCTCAGTCCTCCGCAATGCTGAGTTGTCACAGGGGATCGTGTCTTATGGCTTTGGCATATGAGGGCCCTGATAAGATACACACTATGCGCTTTTTGGTAACAAAAACTGGAAACTATATCCAAATCTTCAGTTGAGGATTTAGTTCAGTGGTTAGAGTGATTGCCTTGCAAGCACAAGGCCCTGAGTTCAATCCTCAGCACCACAAAAAACAAAAACAAAAACAAAAACAAAAACAAATCTTCATTCAAGCCACTGTTCCCTACAGAGCCACTTTCTCAAAGTACAGCACATAGCTAAAAACAAAACAAAGCAAAACAAACAAAATTATCCTCATTCCAGTTTGGGCCAGGACACATGTAGCGCAGGAGTACAGCGTTTGTTTAGCAGGCATGAGGCCCTAGGTTCGATCTCCAGCACCGCAAAACAAAATGAAACAAAACAAAATCTCATTCCAAGCAATTTTGCTAAAATTCCAGTATTTAATTCAATTAGTAAAAACAGGCCAATATTTGGTCCTAGGACAGAAACCGAACCCATTTATAAAAATTACAAAATAAATCCCATTCAAATGCAAATCAAAACCACATCGAAATAGCACTTCACATCCACATCAAAAGTCACACTAAAAAGACAATGAACAAATATTGGTGTGGGAGTAGAGGAAACAGAAACCCTGTACTTTTGGAGAGGAAAAGAAAATGCTGTGGACACCAGAAACAGAAAGGACCAGCAAAAAGTTAACCAAAGCACAGATTATCTCAGGAAAAAATGGCTGAATATAGTTCGCTGTTCTATTTTGTTAAATTTAAATTTATCTTCCATGAAACTCTTACCAACATTTCTGAGTTTCCTACCCACTCTGGCCTACTGGTCAGTGATAGTGAGCTCGGGGTGGTCTTTCAGCCTTCTTACTTTTTTTTTTTTTTTTTTTTTTTTTTTTTTTGTGGTGCCGGGGATCGAACTCAGGCCCTTGTGCTTGCAAGGCAAGCACTCTAATCACTGAGCTAAATCCCCAGCCCCTCTCCTTACTTTTTGAAAGCAAAGCAAATTCTTTCTAAATGACATGTAAGAACCCCCTGGCCCCACATACACACACACACAGTGCCGTGATCAAAAGATAAACTGAAAACTTAAAAGACAAATTTACTGCACTAAAAGGCATATTACCATTAATCCTCATCAAAATACTCCCTGAATTCTATTCGATGTCCTGAATTGATTCAAGAATGTTTCACGGTCACTCTGACTCGGGGGAAGAGGCAGAAGTCGCATGGAGCCAGAGCTCGTGAACAAGGTAGATGAGGACACACGACGTTTTTAGGTGACAGAAACTGCTGTAAGCGTAAGTGTAAACTGCTTCGGAAATGGGAAAGAAGAGTGTGATAAGTGTGCTCGAAGCAAGCGGAGCTATTTTGAGGGGAAATAATGGCAAGGTGTATTTTACTGTAATGAATTTTTAAAATTTAAACATTCACTGTATTTTTATCCACCCTGTATATAAAACCGATAAAAGAATGACTGTCCAGTTGAACCAGATGACTCACCTACTCAGTCTCTCCTCACTCTCCGACCCCCAAACCAAAATACCAACATCCCTCCCAACTTTGCAGAGTGCCGTCCAGCTTGCTGCATGTTTCCCTACCTTTTCCTCTTTGTTGGCGCAAATCATTTTCATCACACATTTTGTTTTCCTTGTGGTCACTGCATGGTACATTGGGGTGAAGGTGGTTGAATAGATCTTCACATTGTCTTTTCCATATTTACGAATGGCCTCATCTATAATGTACGTTTAAAAAAGCATTTATCAAAAAACTAAACAATTAACTGAGAGATGGTCAGAAATACATAACCTGACTCAAATCATGAGGAAGCATCAAACAAGCCAAAGTAAAGGACATTCTATAACACAGATGTCAATGTCATGTAAGACAAAAGAAAGGCTAAAACACTGTCTCTGTATTAAGGGAAACCAAAGAGATGTGAAAAACACATGTTATCTATTATCCTAAAGTGAATTCTAGATGTGGGGGAAAAGATGTTGAAAATAACACTGTTTGAGTAATTGACAAAATCTGCATGAGGTCCAGACTCGAAAACTGTATTGAGTCTTGTTCTTAAGGAATATATACTGAAATATACTAAAGAGTATATGTGAGGTATTATAAGCAAGAAAATAATTAAGCAAAAATATTAAGGATATACAGGAGTCCTCTGTATTCTTCTTATTCTTTTTGCAACTTTAAATGTGAAGTTAGTTCAAATAAAAAAGCAAAAAAACAAATCAAAGAGATAAATAGGATCATGTGAGGAAAAGAAATTACTCTCGAAGTATGAGTAGCTTGGACATAAACTGGAACTACGATTAGAGACTAACCAAAAAGAAACTATGTCAAGAAATCAACCAATAACAAGTGCTGGCGGGGCTGCAGGGAAAAAGAAACCCTCCTCCACTGTTGGTGGGAATGTAGACTGGTCCAACCACTGTGGAAATCAGTGTGGAGATTCCTCAGAAAACTACAACTAGAGGTTCCATTTGACCCAGATATTCCTCTGCTGGGTATCTTCCCAGAAGAATTAAAATCATCATATCACAGTGATATATGCGCAACCATGTTCATAGCAGCACAATTTGTAATAGCTAAGTCTTGGAAACAACCTAAATGCCCAACAACTGATGAATGGCTAAAGAAGATGTGGTTTTTCTACACAATGGAGTACTACACCACCATAAAAAA